>JAADXX010000134.1:0-46377 GCA_023338025.1 Phytopythium oedochilum | reverse complement strand
GAACTTGACGAGGTTGTTCAGCGTATGAACGATGCGGAACGACAGCATGCGATCGAGACCCGCAAGACCCAACAGCCCGACGCTCTTGTGCAGCACAGAGAAAGCGCTAATACCACACACTTCTTGTCCGTCCTCGGAGAACCAGCCGATTGACTGCGGCGAGTACGTCGTCATCTGCGGGTCCGTCATGATGAAGAGCGCGTGCATCAGGCGTCCCATGAAGTTCACGCTCATGTCACCCGTCGGCGCTTGGAAGCGCGGGATCGGGATCGCGCGGCTCTGGAACTGTGACCCGCGGTCGTACACCTTCTTCTTCAGGTACCGGTTGCACTCCTGCTCGACGTTGTAGTTGATGATGCGCGACAGCTCCTCATGCCACATGCGCAGCCCGTAAATGCCAATGTAGTCCTGGATGTACTCGAACGACAGCCGGTAGGCGTCCAGCGTCGACGCAAGGCTCACAAAGATCTCGTTGCACTCCTCGGACGAGTTCTTCTCGAACATCAGAATGTCGTGGAACGCCCTCGAAACGCGGTACACGAGCTCCTTTCGCAGTCCGTCCTCGAGCACTTGACGAGGGTCGACTTCAATGATACCCAGCAGCGTGCGCTTCATCGCGAGGATGCCCTCTGTGTACTTGGAAACCTCGTTCGTGGCGCGCGCAAGTCGGTAGCGCTCGTTCAGCTGCGCGTGATTCTTCAGCAGCGTGTTCTCGAACTTGACCGGGATCGGCTTCATGTGGTCCGTTTGCAGCTTGATGATGCCCGCGAGAATCCGGAACACACTCTGCGGGATCACTTCCATGACGCGCCGCACGTAGTCCACGAGCTCACCCGAGTAGTACTCGGCCACGGAAATGACATCCTCGGACCCACACTGGTGGATGCGCGTGAGTGGCACGTCGAGAATGGACGCAAACTTTAGGAACACCGCTCGCAGCAGGATCACTGACGACGGGTCGTTCTTCACGCGCTGGTGCAGGATATTCATGAAGTCGTTGATGATCTCCCACGCGTACGACAGGTCCGACACGTTCTCGATAATTCCCATCACTTCGTCGCGGATGCGCACTGTGCGCACCATCTCGGTGAGGAACTCGCGCGACTCCTCCAAGTACGCCTTGACCTGCAGGTTCGTGTCGATCTGGTCGAACTGCTCGACGTGGCCGAGGGCCTCGATGAGGCGCTTGATGCGGCGACCAGCCTTGATGTGGTCAATGTAGTCCAACGAGTTCACCTTGTCGGCCAGGTCCTTGAACCAGCTCATCAGGTCTTCGTTGCGCTCAACGCGCGTGAGCGGCTTCTCTCCGGAGAAGTACTCGCTTAGCTCGATCATTCGCTCCGAAGTCTCTTTCATGCATCGCTGCCAGCGGTCCTCTTTGCTCTTTAGCAGCGCGACGAACATCTGCTTTAGTTTCCACTCGAGCTGCGACGTCTTGAGCAGCAGCGTGATGAGTTTGTCCGGGTCAGCGCCCCTATCAAAAACCTCGCGCTGCTCGGACGAGTTGTTCATCATGGGGATCACGGGCTGCATCCGCGAGTGCATCATCGTCCACCGAATCGTCACGTTCGCGTGGCGGATGCAGTTCAGCAGTGGGTCGAGGTTCTCTAGCACGTACATCTCTGTGAGCACACCTTCCGTGAGGAAGTAGTTGAGCTCCTCGATCGATTTTTGCGTTTGCTGAGCCTTCCGCTTCGTGATGTGCGCGATGTTGGACGGCTCGAGCGTGTTGGCGAGCGCCAGCCGCGCCGCCGGGTACGCCGCCCACTCGAGCGAGAGGTCCGCGACCGCACCCATGTACGTGGTCAAGATGAAGTTGTCGTTGAAATGGCGGTCGACGATCTCGCGCATCGTCGCCTTCTCGTGGATGAGGATGTCCGGCGCAAAGAACAGGATAACGAACAGCATCGATGCCTGCGCCGCCAGGCGCGTCGAACGGTGGTTGCGGTGCGGGAAGCTGGGCTCCTGCAGATACACATCGTCCGATTGCAGCTTGCCAATGACCATGCTCACGACCTCCTCCGGCGGCTGGAAGCGCTTGAAGTAGCGCTCGGGGTACTGCGGAGGCTTGGGCTGGCCCGGGAGGTAGCCCGTCACGCGGCAGAGCTTGCAGACCTCGTCAATGTTTTCGAGCGCCGACTCGCCCTTGCTGCGGAAGAACGCGATGACCATCTTCTCGCGCGATGGGCCGGGGACCTTGCGGTCCAGGAGCAGCAGGATCACGCCGTACAGGTACAGCGCCTCGCTCATGAGCTGTGCGCCGTCCGTATCCAGTAGGATGTTCGCCAGCGTGTGCTGGATGAAGAAGCCCTTCTCGAGGTTGTCCAGGAACTCGAGATAGTCGCTAATGTACTGCGTCGCAACGAGAGAGAGAAGAAGAAGAAAAGCGACACGTGAGGGTCACCATCGCCACGACGCGCGCGTTGTCCAGGGATCATACCTTGTAGATGCTGTCAAAGAGCTGGTAGAACCGGTCCAGGATGTCCTCGTGGTTGTCCATGAACTCGTCGTCAATGTCGAGCAGTTCCTGCGTGTCCACATCGCCGCCAGCAAGCGCCGAGTTAGAGAGCAGCGCTACGCTCAAGCAGCGCGCTCGGACGTTACCGTGTTGCTGTTGATCATGTTCTCAAAGTCCTCGGGGTTCTTCAGGTACGCAAAGTCGAACAGGATGTTCAGGTACTTGAGCTGCTCCGGGTCTTCCACGTGCGACGGCCCCATAAACACCCTACAGCGCATGAACCCGTTAGCTTCTTCTCTCTCCCTGCCTCTTTCTGTCCGGCCGGCCGGCAGCATCGCCCCTCGAGCGCACGCACCCAGGGATGTTGTTGGACAGGCGCAGCAGCTCGGCGATGATGGCGCTGCCGCGACTCACGAGGCGCAGCAGCGTCTGGCCGCAGTCGTTCTCCTCCGCGAGGAACTCCATGGCGCTTCAACCACCGCGAAGATCGAGATCGGGAGTCACGGGGAGGGACGCGCGCGCGGCGCAGTTACAGGCGCAGGGCCGAGGGGGAGCTACGGGAGGGCGATCGGGCCGGGAACGGGGGCGTCGCCGAGCGTTGCAGTCCGCCGCAGATACTTGTCGCGCTCGGTCGGATTCTCGTCTCCGGCTTTCGTCCGCTTGACATCAACAGGAGTTTGCGCGGTGTGGACCACATACCACACAGTTAGCGAGCACTCGTCCGCCACCAAGTGTTGATTTACGACCGGCAACTTACGATTCAGTCAACTTACGATTCAGTCAACTTACGATTCAGTCAACTTACGATACAGTCAACTTACGATACAGTCAACTTACGATACAGTCAACTTACGATACCGCCAACGTTGCTTGCTGACAAGCAAAATACCAGCCAGCTACAGTAGCGATGGACCGGCTGCGGGTCGAGGCGGCGGCGCGCGCGATGGCGGAGCCCTCGGGCCGCGACGCGGGCTGCGAGGAGGAGCAGGAGGAGAAGAAGAAAGAGGACAAGCCAGAGGAGTCTGTCGCGGCAGCGGTTGGCGCGCGCCTGAGCGCGCAGGAGCGCTCGCGGCTCGCCGAGATGCTGGCGCACGACTCGGACGACTCGGAGGACGCCGAGCAGCCGCGCGAGGCCCACAAGCACACGCTCTTCCACAGCAGCAGCGCGGTTTCCGTCACGGGCAAGTCTTCGTCGTCGCTCTTCCCTTCGCCACCGGCCGCCGCGCGGTCGCTGTCGACCGGCAGTGGCGGGCTGTCCGCCTTGCTGAGCGCGGCCGCCAACGGCCTCAGTGTCACTCCTGTCGCTGCTGGTGGCTCGTCCATGAGCGGCGCAAGCCCAAGCTCCCCGCCCGACGAGCTCATCGCACTCGTGCGTAGGCTGTGCCAGCGGCAGCGGCAGCGCTCCGAGGAGCGCGCGTTCGTGCGGGACGTGGAGCAGGTGCTGGCGCTGCTGCACCGGCCGGCTGCCGTGTCCGTCTCGCCGCTGCGCTCACCTTCGGCGTCCAGTCCGTCGGAGCGCGCCTACAGCACGATGAGCTCCATGAGCGACGTCGGCAGCTCTACCATCGATGCGAGCGAGTTCTCTGTGACGATATCGGACGTGATGACGCCCTCGAGCAGGGCGACGACGCCGTCGAGCGCACCGCTCTCGCTCTCGCGATCGTCGTCTGCCAGTGGACTGCCGAGCGGTTCCAGGAAGCGGGCGTCACTCGATGCCACGGACATCGCCGCGCTTTTCGACTGCATCGCCGACCTGTTCGACCACCGCAACGCTGACGTCCGCGCGCTCGCGTTCGAGGTGGTGATCTTGTGCACGCGGCGCTACGGAGGGTCAAAGTTACCGCCAGAGCTGCGTCGGCGCGTGTTCCGCCGCATCGAGACGCACAACAAGGACTTCCAGTGGCGCCAGGCAGCGCTCCGTGCACTCACGGACGACGGCCGCGATCTCGAGCCGTTCCGCATCGAGCTGGGCTGGTTGCTTCTGCAGCTGTTGGAGCAGTCGACCGCCCAGCACGACCTGCTGCTATTCATCCAGGACGTATTGCACCTGAGCCCAGGCGCGTTGGGGGCTGAGGCGATCACGGCAGTGACCAACATCGTGTGCGCGCGGTGCGATCACGCGTGGAACCGCGGGGACATTGACGCGTGCAAGCGATTCTTTGGGTTCTTCCACGTCTTGGCGGTAACCAGCGGGCTGGAGTTCATCGCCAGCTCCTCTGGTTGCCTCCGATCGTTGTGCTATCTCGTCAATGCGGACGGCCACGGCACGTGGTCGATCATGAAGCTGTTGCTGAACGGCGCGGCTGGCTTCCACGTACTCCGCGGACTCCTGCACTTGCTCGAGAACCCCCACCCGCACTCGCAGTGGGTACTACGCGGCGCGGTTTTCTTTGTTGGTATGTCGTGTTGGGGGTCTCAGCGGATAGCCAAGTTTGACGATGTCAAGTGGGCGCCGGCGCTGTTGGCTCTTCAGAGCGTCCTTGACTGCAAGAACGGCGTCGTCGTGTTTGAAGTCATCCTGGCGCTGCAGCGCCTGATTAAGAAGTTCGGCCCCGTCGCCAGCGAGTGCAATGATGCAGCAGTAGGGGCGACGACTGGGAGCGGCAGCACCAATCGACGGATCGTCGTGGAGTGGAGCATTATCATGCAGATGTTCCACGCATTGCGGCCGTGGCTTTCCACGCTCGATGAGGACATGACTGGACTCGAGGATGCCGAGTCCGCCGGTACTAGCCGCACGGCTGGTAGCATGGACATGGCCCGCGATGTGACCCTGACTCCTGGTAGCTTCTTGGCTAGTCGACAGCGTCCGCTGTCGGTGACCATCCAGCAGACGCGCATGCCAAAAGAGCTCTTGGACACCTTGGGGCTCGTTGAAGATCTTGTGGCCCGCGGACACTTTGCTGGTGACACCAGCGAGTTCTTTCACGTACTAGAAGAATACCTCCCGCATCTCCCGACGGCGTCGAAGCTATTCTTGCTGCGCTACTGCGCGGACGCAGCGCATCCCGGATACGACGCGCTTTGGATCCATCATCTTTCTTCCATGCTGCGGAGGTTCTTCGTCGACGAAAGCATGCCGGCCGAGGTGCGTCTCGAAGCACTCGGCGTGCTCGAAACAAACCTTGCGATTAGCCGCCACGTGAGTGAAGATCGCGTGATCGAAGATGTGCTGATCCCGACGCTTGACCACGTCTATGACGACCCGCTCGAAGTCGTACGCTTTCGCGGCGTCGAGTTGCTCATCAGCGTGGCTCGCCATCTGGATAGCATGAAGTTCGAGTTGCTGCTGGACATCTTGGCGACAGCAGTGACATTGGCACGGTTCGACGACGCGCAAGAGCACGCAATTGCAGGCATCGCCTCACTGTTCGCCTCGTGGTTTGACCACTTGCCGTCAAGTCGCGCTTTCCGTATGTATGAAATCCTGACGAGCACGCTGGAAACCCATCGTAACTGGCACGTTCGTCACACGGCACTTTCGTGCCTGCTGTGCGTGTGCGAAGCCACCTCAGATTTCCATTTGCAATGGAGAAGCGGCGGGGTCGACGATGGCAGCGGTGATACGCAAGAGAGCCAAGCAACTGAGGTTCGCAAGTCGCGCTTCCTGTTTTGTGCGCGCTCAGCCGTCCCGCGAACAGGGATATTGACGGGAAGCATCGTGCCGATCGGTCGCGGTCTTCGTGCGTTGCTGACACTGGTGAGCACAGAGACGAATGCAAAGCTGTTCCGAATGGCAGTGAGGGGTCTTCAGCGAATGCTGGCGAACCGCAGCGTGCTGTGCGACGTAGACATTAGCGAGGTGGCGCTCAAAGTGATTTCTAGCATCAGCTATCGGGCGTTTGGACGCACTGCAGTGGCAAACGAGGCGGCGCAGATACTCCGAGGTACCACCGGCAACAACCAAGACAATTCATGGGAGGAGCAGACCAGTCGCGTGATGACGATGATGACTGACGCCGAGATGGTGACGTGCATTTACGCCGCGACACGGCACATCCAGCCCAATGATGCTAGCTCGACACTTAGCGCCGGGATGCTGTCGGCGGCGACGCTGCTATCCAAGACGTCGTTCCTTGTGCTCGGCATGGAGACGCTGGCGTTGATTGGTAGTTATGCGACGGAGTTGCACAACGGTGCCTTGCAGCAGCTTGTGCGCTGCTTTTTGGATGCCATCAGCATTTCTCGCGTGGTAGTCGCTGAAAAGGACTTTTTCGGAGAAACCGCGCCACCGCCCCCATCGTCTGACAAGAGTGCAGGCGCTGAACTCGTCGTGTCTGCGCGCAGCAAAGGAGGTGACGGGTACAGAAGTCATGGCGCAGTGGCGATACCGGTGCCCCGTGCGGTAGTACCATCAGCAAGTCTTTCAAGTGGGGTTGGCGCTCACGGCGAAAGCTTTCCTTCCGAGTCTGCATTGGGCTTCACCGCGCGCGTTTTCTCGCGCTTCAACCCAGGCTCGACGCCGCACGCCGGCTTTTTCCATTCGTTTGCTGGCGCGACGGGGAAGGGTGGAGGTGTTGCCACCGAGAACAAGTTGAACAGTCCAAGACGGCGACAGGAGCGTGCTCAAACGAATGCAATTCTGCGACAGTTGTTCAAGCAAGAGTCTCGATTGATTCACACTGCGGCCAATACCTTGAGCCTTTTGGCGTTCAAGACACCAAGCGCTATCGATGCACAGATTTTGGAGGTTACACATGTGTCGCGGTCGTGTTTCATGACCATCGATGGAGACTTTCGAGCAGACGTGTTCGCGATCATTGTGGAAATGCTCGGGAACCTCGTGTCGACAATCCAGCAAGTGGACCAAGAGCAAGCAGTGGAGATGGTTGAATTGCTGCTGCTCGGGTTTGAGTACGCCAAGTCGAACCACGTAGCGTACCTGTCATTTCGACTGCTTTGCCAACTGATCAGCGTAAGCTCGACCCGCGACCGGATCCACTTAGCGTCAATCGCATTGCCCGCGCTACAACAGTGTGCACAGCGCACGAACTCGTTGCTGCTGGAAGCCGCGGTCGATTTTCTAATGTGCCACGCTTACTCGCGATCGTCGCTGACCCCTGCAGCCCTGTGTAACAAACGCGGAGAGCCCAATGCAAGCAACGGACCGGACGTGGTGTCGCGTACTTGGATGCACAAGAATGCGCTACTAACAATATCCGCATCGCAAGATAAGGGAACAGCCACGTTGACGGTTCGTCGCGCTACGTGGACGAGTACTTGGCGGCTAAACCCCGGAGAAGACATGCTGGCCGATCCGATCTTCGCGGATCTTGTCGCCGAGATTGGGTTGCGCAACCAATCAGAGTCTGCGAAAGGAACGACAACGTCAACTCCCTTCGAGCCTCTTCACAAGCCCTCGCGTTCATTTGTCGCCGGAAGGGCGGAACGAGTGGATCACCACCCGACGGAAGTAGTGATGGCTCGCTCCCTGCCAACCAAATCTACCCTGGCAGGCGGGAGGCCACACAGCAAAGTCGTTCCTGACAACCGAGAGGGCTCAACCCGAAAAAACGCGATCTCTCTTGATTCGAGCATGTTTTCGGTAAGTGTGACGTCGCCGCCACTCGGTGAGATATCAACGCCACCGCGGCCCGTCAGCTTGCGTCGTGCCGTCTCGTTCCCATCCTCCTCATCGCTACCGCCTCTTCCAGCGTACGACGGCGTGGGCGGTTCCCCTTCGTACTTCGTGGAGGGCATCCACGGTGAGTGTGAGTGTCGTCATTTTCGAGTGCACTTTACACCCAAGTGAGTGGGGGTTGACTGACTTTGAATGCTCATTTCAGACAATGGAAAAGACACCCAAGGAGCGCCAGCTGGTCATTTTGCGCAGCTACAGCAATACCTGGACCGTGAGCGCGGAGGGTTGATGCTGGGCTGGCAAGGCGACGATCAAGAAAACGAGGATCTGGAGGCGTTCTCACTCGACGATGGGTTTGCACAACGCAAACGGACTGTCGAAGCGTCAGTCGCCAGTGTGCGAACGATTCAAGGGTGGCCCGAGCAATTGTCCAGCAACTTCTTCCCTGCAAGCGTAAGTGAAGAAGCAAATGCGGAAGACCATCGTACATCTCAGCACCTGGACCCGATGTACTTGATGATGCAGCTGTTCGACTTGACGCAGGCCAAGCGGCCGCAGTTGCTGACGAATGGCCCGACACTCTCACTCGCGCTCAATGTTTTGGATCGCACGCCCGAGTTCGAGACGCACAAGATCGGGTTGGTCTATATGCGCCACGGCAAACAGACTGCTGAGCGTGATGTGCTGGGGAATGTGGGCGGATCACTACGGTATTTGCGGTTCCTTCGAGGACTCGGCAGCTTTGCAAAGCTTGAAGGGATGGCAGGGTTCTCTGGCGGCTTAGACACGTCGAACAACAGCGATGGCAAGTTCGCTCTGGTATACAAAGACCACCACGCGCAGGTGCACACTCGCTTGTTCCTTAACATGCTCTACGGCGAAGGTCTAACGCACTGGACTTGGTCGAACAGATTGTGTTCCACGTCGCGACGATGATGATCCCGGCAGATGACGTCGCACCCAACGCTAAATCTTCCAGCAGCGACGGCGGAAGTGGCGAGCAACTCGGTACGAGCACCGCAATCCCCGAAAGCCTTGCGACCCCGACAGTGGCATCGGGACTGAAGAAGAAGCGGCACATCGGAAACGACTTTGTTCACGTTGTGTTCAAGGTACGGGCTTGAGTGTGATTGGGGTTGTTCAGATCTGCGGTGTTGACGTTCTTGATGAAATGTAGGAATGCGACGATGACTACAACGTGCAGACGCTCCCCGGCCAGTTTAACGACGTCCACATTATTGTCCAGCCTTTGAGCGACTCGGTGTTTCGTACCGAAGTACGCTGCAAGCCCGGAATCCCTGTGTTTGGTCCGCTCCATGGCACACAGATCGTTCCCAGAGCGATTGTCGCCGAGAGCGTGCGTCTCACGTGCCTCAACGCAAACCTCGCGTGCCAGGCTTTCCACCAAGACCTCGTGGGGTTCCAGCTCAATTGCGAAGGACGCCTGAAGCAGATCAAGCAGCTTGGCATCCGAATCAGTGCAGGAGAGAACTGGCTCATCGAGGCGTGACGGATTGGTGCGTGGACAGAATAGGAAGCGACTCCCCCAGCGTTGGAACTCGGGAGTATCCACTTGCTTTTCCTGCAACGCGAGTCGAGCAGAAGACGAGCTATTGCCCCACCAGCAATGCAATCAACTTGCTGCGACTTCGGGTGTGGATGATGTCAGAGATGCTGTGGCAGCGAAATCTAACTTGTGTGATGTTCATAAACTCCAGGAACCTTGAAACTGGAGAAGTGTGGCGCGAGCGGTTGCTGAGAAGGCTATTTATACGAAAACTGTCGAAACGTCGACGGAACGAGGCGACTTGGCAATGCGATTCGAGCGAACGGTGACAGCCAAGCGAAGAGATTGTGTCACGGATGCCTCACGGACAGATTGTGCGCGACAATGTGCCAGCCATCGACCCCGCTGAGCCTCGGACGTCTCGTCCATGGTCGTGGGTTTGTGCCGCGCTGGTGAATCGCGACAAAGGCGAGGTGAGTTCCACTCCATAACACCTCGAGTTGAAGGCGCAGCCTGGTGACGCATTCTCTTGCCTTTGTCAGTGCGCGGTGCCGATAGTCGGCAGCGTCTTCATCGACAAGCACAAGATCTGGGCCTGGTACTACACGAACGCCAACGGCGTGGTGCGGCGGAAGGCTCCGCGCAAGCTGCATGCGGAGCACGTCATCCAATCGCTCGTGGATACTGCTGACAATCCAGGGAGCCCGACCGATGACGCTCCTCGTTTCGTCGCGGTCTGCTGGTTTGACGACGTTACGCGGAACGGGGCTCCCTTCTTCACGGAGCATGAGCTCATCACCTTCCTCGGATCGCTTGGGCCAAGTGATGGTAGTGCGTGCCTCAGCACCTTCGTCTACCCACGAGGCGACCTCGACCCGACCTGCTACGCAAATTTGGAGCACGACTACGTGTGAGTGATCCGCGTTGCAAATTGCAAGCATAGTGACACCGTGCTCAATAACTGCTTCACTTGCTCTAGGCTCCACAAGAATGGAAGGCCGCAGGGCAAACTCTTCCGTGTAGCGCTCGGTCGCCAGCGCATCGCCAGCATGGACAGCAAGGTCAATACGGCGGTCAACGACGCCGTCCAGAGCTACATCAACTTCATCGAGCGAAACAAAAAGTGCCGCGTCGTGCGATGCATGTCGCTATTCATCCTCTCCCATTCCGGCCGGTTGTACCTGTGGCGGACCAAGGAGTGTGAAACAATTGCCATCCCGGCGCTCGTGACGGAGACTTCGAGTACGGGCTCATACTCCGGCCCCCGTGCTGTTGACGAGCGCCTTGTTCAGCGCGCGAAGGACGAGGAGTTCACACGCCCAGATGAACAGCTTATCGATGCCATCCTGGCATCGCCGACACCACACCGCAGAACCCAGCTACTTCCAGCGTCGCAGTCAACCCCACAGTTGAGATCTGGCCCTCAGCAACAGAAGGCGTTCAATCCGTTCGATGATGCCCATAACCACTCGTGGGATTCACATCAAGTCCAGCTGCGTGATGCCCACGATTGGGACAAGGCGATGGAGTTTCTTCCGCCTTCGTCGACGCTTTCCCGCGGCAGGCGACGCGCACAATCGGCAGCGCACTTGATGTTGAGTCAGAAGCGAGGCTGTGGCGGCGATTATTGCCACCTCTCTGTCCAGGATCTGGCTTCAAAGCGCATGCTTCGCGGGAACAAAGGGGCGAATATGCTCGCTGGTCGAAGCGGTATTGGGACTGTTGGTGGCGCGTTGAGCAAGGACAGCAAAGGACGTCACAACAGTGTGGCAAGTGCCACTGCCGCTGCAAGTTTCTTCCTCGCGGCGCAGCAAGCCGCTAGTGCCGGGCGTCGAGACAGCATGCTCGACTTAAAGCCAGGATCCCCGCAAAGGCAGCAGCGCAACAGCCGCGTTGGTGGTGCCGCTGATCTGTCAGCTGATAGCGAACAGAACCATACGATTCCCTTCAAGCTGATTGCTCAGACGCGTGCCGAGAAGCAACTCGTCGACCTCTTCCTCCGCCGCTATCAGAACGGGGAGGACGGCGACTACCTCGCTGAAGCGTATTACGGAGACGGCGAGCCACTCGGACAAACGTTTCCGGGTTACTATTACCAGGAGGTCCGAGTCTGTCGCAACTGTTACGAGCTGTACTCGTTGATCGAGCAAGTGCGGATGCAAGCGCTTGGTCGCATCGCGCGCGCCAGCAAGAGCCGACGACATCGGAGCAAATCAGAGCGGGAGTCGCTCTCCTCATCGTACGCATCGCCATCCCGGCTCCTTCCTGCTATCACGAGCGATTGCGACGAGCGAGACGAAGAGGAGGAGGATAACGATCAAGATCTTGGCGCGCAACACCGACAGGAAGATCCGTATGGGTATGTGTGGCAACACTTGTGGACGCACGTGGAGTCTATTGCACGCACCATCACCAAGCGCGACGCGGCCGAGCTGTACAGCTTCGTGACCCCTCATCCTGCCGTTGCAATGGTCTTTAGCGCACTTTCAGTGCTGCTTCTTGGCAAAGAAGGCGATGCAGGGGCTCTCAAGCGAGGGATTTCTCAAGAGCAGCTGGTGACCATGCTTCAAAACCTCTCTCCAGACGACGTGACGTTGGAGATGCTTCTCAAAGGCGCGAACCATGCGCGAAACACGCTGTTCACGTCCGAGAACGTGGTGCCAATCAGCGCTTGCGCCGCCCGCTTTTGCGAATGGTACGTTGATCTATCTATATGGTGCTAGGATTAGCAAGACAGCTTGAGACTCACATGGAGTGTGCTTGTCCAGGTTCCTGGCGGTCCTGCAAGCCATTGCGTGGAAAATGCGCCTGCAAGTGCGAGATTATGACACATGCCGGCTATTGTGCTTCCTGAATGCCGACCGCCTCCCTCACGGTGTCTCGCCAGACGCGTTCACAACGCCATACGCCGTTGGAAGCGCCACAAGTGGGACTCGGCAAGCACCATCACGAGCTTCGTTGCGATTAGACACCGGTGCTGCTTCGTTGACCCGTGCGGGACAGCGGCACGCTGCGCGCCGGTCGATTCAGGCACAGCAAATGGCCCGCCTCGCAGCCCCTGTTGGGCTGGTCGCCGAAATGGCTGGCTCTGCCATTGGGGCGAGCAAGGAGACTGTGTTCACATGCCAGGACGGGGTCACTCGGATCCCGTACGCGGTTGTTGGACAAGTCGTTGCCGCCACTTCCAAGTGCAACCTAGTCGTGTTCCACGACTTGTTCGACACATTGGATAGCACGCGAGTATTCTTTCGCGCGCTGTTAGCACGCAATGTTGGCGCTCGCGTGCTCGTGTTCAATTTACCAGGCCAGGCAGGAACAAACTACCCGACGGCGCCAACGGTAGACGGCGGCGGCGCTCCGTCTACGGAAAAGGCTGGAGTGCTGAACAATATGTGGATGGCGCAGCGCGTGAACGAGCTGCTGGTATTCTTGCAGCACACGCATACATTCATCACGCGCGGGCTGCCGTTCCACCTCGTTGGGTTCGGCAACGGCGCAAACGTGGCTGCGTGCTACGCGGTGCTGCACGGGAAGTCGTTTGGCGATGATCTGCGCTCGGTCACACTGCTTAACGGGTTTGCGCGCGTCGACGCGCAACTAGCGGCCGTTCTGCACAGCGCCGTGAACGTCTTCGCGTGCCTTCCGCCTTCACGACCCGACCTGCCCGTGTCCTTCTTCGGCAAGTTCCTCTTCTCGGACGCATATCTGCGCAAGGTCGACCCGAACCTGGCTCTGAGCATCTACACTGCCGTGACGAACGCGATCACGCTTGACGGCCGCATTCGCGTGTGCCAGGGTGCGCTGCACCACGCCGACCTGTCGCCTCTGCTGGGAGAGATCGACGCGCCGCTGGTGCTCGTGCAGTCGGTGGAGAACGCGCTAGTGGCGCCTTCGAATGTAGACCCGTTCCTTCAAGGCCGTGCGCGGGTGTTGCATGCATGGTCGCATCAGCAGCCGCACACGAGCGACCTGCGCGGCAGGACGCGAGTGCAGCTGAGACAGACGCTCGCAGCGCCGCGCTCTGCCTTCGTGTCGTGGCTACGTGCGGGCCATGAGCTGCGCCAGGAGGCCAAGACGTTCGTGACGGAGCTGCTCGAGTTTCTTGTGAACGCACAAGAGGATCCATCGACCGAGGAGCTCGCGGCTGGCGCTGACTCTGCAACTGTTGGGGAGAAGAGTGAAGTGCCGACCGATAAAGGACTCAGCGGTGCATCGAATGCGCGAGCAGAGTCGCAGCAAGGTTGTCGAGAGTCACGCTCACCCAGCCGAGGAATCGTGCCTGTCAACGACATCCAAGGTGCAGCTGCAACAAGTCCAAGTTCGGCTGCCTCGGTGCTAAAGTCCCAGGTGTTAGCTTCGTCGCCATCGCCATCAGTGCAGATAGCACCAGCCGCATCCTTCATAGCCACTACTCCATCAGTTCCACCAGCGAGGAAGTCGGCGTACGAGCTGCAGCTCGAGCGGTCGAAGCGCGAGTTCCAAGAAGCGGTCAGGACACACGAGTCGCAGCGTGCTGAGTTTGAGAAGCGTGCGTGGCTGTTGGAAGAGAAGCAGCGGCAGCGACAGCAGCAGTCGGCTGCCCTCTCGCCCGCCGAGGCGATAGCCCCGATTAACGTCACGAAGCCAGTCACCCAACTGCAATCCAGCGCAGTGCCACCAAGTGGGGCATCGGCTCAGTCATTCAACAACGCAACAACTGCTAATAAGCTCGCTTGTAATGCCAGTCCGCCCATGTTCCCAGAGGCTATCACGGGCGGCACCAACCAGAACATGGTGTTCGCAACAGTTGCTAGTGACACTGCAGTCTCCACCACCGACACGATAGCAGCAGTAGAAGACATCCGTGCCAAGCTGACAGCGGAGCAAGCGCGTGTGCAAAGCGAAGCGGCAGAGCTACTGGAGCGACAACGCGCAGCGAGCGAAGCCCGGCTCGAATCTCTGCGTCGCGAGCAGGAAGAGCGGCGGCGGCAGTGGGAAGCGGAGGACCGCGCAAGGCTTGAGGCACTCGAGCAGCAGCGTCGAGAGCAGGAGGCGGTGCGCGCGCGGGAGCTCGAGGAGCGCGAGAAGGCTCGGCTTGCTCGCGACTTGGAAGCTATGAGTGCAATTCTTGCTCCACGCGCAGGCACCGCCACATTACTCTCGTCAGCGCCTGCACCAACGCCAGCGGTGTCCTTGATTGGCTTGTCTCCGTCCTCGCTGGAGCTCCCGAGTCTGTTCGACCAGATGGAAGCCGAGGAAGAGGCTGCACGCAGCAACAAGCGCAAGAACCAAGTCGGGAAGCTGAGCGTCGACGAGTTCGACGCCGTGCGCGAGCAGACACAACGCGCGTTCGCAAACGGCGTGCGTGCGCACGAGTCGTCGCTGCGTGAGCAGCTCCAGCGCCGCAAGTCGCGCCTCGCTGTGCGTATCCAGTCTGTCGTGCGTCGTTGGCTCGCAGTGCGCAAGGTGATGCGACTGCGCGAGCGACGCCAGCAAGTGATGATCCGCAAGATCGCGGGTGCCGAGCTTGTGCGTGTCGCGCGTGGGTTCATCGGACGGCGGAGGTCCAAGCGGTACCGCGAGGCACGTGTGCTTGCGGAGCGTCAAACCCGTGCGGCTGTCGAGCTGCAGAAGCTCGCGCGTGGGTTTGTGTGCCGCAAGAAGTTCGTTCGCAAGCTACGTGCTGCCAAGGCATCCACTGTGCAGCGAGTCTACCGCGGGCACAAGGGACGCGCGCAGTGTCGAGTGGTGCGCGGTGAGCGCGAGAAGATGGCGATCCGCTCTGGCCACGCGACCAAGCTACAAGCGACCTGGAAGATGCACATGGCTCGCGAGAAGTTCCTGCACGCGCGGTTCGCGACGCTCGCGGCGACGGAGCTTCAGCGCGTCTACCGCGGCTTTGTGGGCCGTCGTGAAGCGACGAGGAAGCGTCGGTGGCACGAGGCATCCCCTGGAGCGGAGCGTCTCGCGCTCGGTCTCCAGCTGATCGAGGGCTCCAAGCAAGCAGTCGAGCGCCAGCAGCACGAGATGGACGCGCTCCACCGCGCGCAGGAGCAGGTCGAGTCGCAGGTGAGCGCCGTGCACGCCGCGCTGCAGGAGTCCGAGCAGGAGCTGGCGGTGCTGGAGCGCGAGCTACAGGAGATCGACCAGCTGGACGCCGACCTGCGCGAGCTCACGCACGAAGCTGCCATGCTGCAGCGTGGGTCGGTGGGCGGCGCGTCCTCGACGGCATCTACGCTCCCACTCGGGGATGGAATCGTCCCAGTCAAAGGCGGCGCGGTCATCTCGGACAGTCCGATGGCTTATGATGCAGAGGCGCCGTTCGAGTCGCGCGAGGCAGCGCGCCAGCGTCAAGCTGACCTGTACGCACTGGAAATGGCCATGCAGATCAAGCGCGGGGAGCGGGAGAAGAAGAAGAAGGACCTGGAGGCCGAGTTTGCGAGCGTGTTCGGCGAGGTGCAGCAGAAGCGAGCGGCGCTCGCGGCCATGGAGCAGCGGCTCGCCGACATGGAGGCCACGCGGCTGCGCAAGGACCGGGAGTTCGCCCGGCTGCAGCGACAGCTCATGGAGCTGCTCGAGGAGCAGAAGCTCGAGCTTGAGCGGCTGCGGGAGAAGGGCATCGAGCTCGAGATGGCGACGGCCACGTCGGCAGCTGCGGCCGCGGCCACTGCGGCCAAGGCGCGAGCCCACGAGGAGCGCTCGCAGGCCATGTTCGAGTCGACAGAGGAGCTCATGAAGTTCCAGTTCATGTCCATGTCGCTCTCATACTTCAGCTCGCTCAATATGCTCAAGAACCTGCGTGATATGAACGCCGACACGACGGCCGCAGCCATCACGAGCACTGCCGAGACGGCAGCAGCGGCGGCGGCGGCGGCGGCCGCAGCCAATGTTCCACCAAGCGTCACGAAGCTGCCTGTGGGCATGACGGACGTGTTTGTGCGCGGTAATGTGC
Organism: Phytopythium oedochilum; assembly: GCA_023338025.1. Classification (NCBI taxonomy): domain Eukaryota; phylum Oomycota; class Peronosporomycetes; order Pythiales; family Pythiaceae; genus Phytopythium; species Phytopythium oedochilum. Next base: position 29,900 of record JAADXX010000134.1, on the reverse strand, counting down.
TGCGCCAGCAAGAGGAGGAGCTCGCAAAGGCGCGGGCGGCCGAGCAAGCGGCTGACGACGTGGCCAAGGCGCAGGCGATGCCCAAGGACGTCAACAAATGGTCGGTGGACGACGTCGGCCGCTGGCTCGAGTCGCTTTCACTCGCGCAGTACGCGCGTGCGTTCCGTGAGGGCGCGGTGGACGGCGCCTTCCTCATGGAGCTGCGCGCCGAGGACATGGCGGACGTGCTAGGTGTCACGCACCCGCTGCACGTGCGCAAGGTCCTCGTGGCGCGCGACAAGCTGCGGCCGCTGTCGGACCAGGAGCGCGCGCAGCTGGCGGCCGTGCGGCACGAGCAGGCCGCCGCGCAGACCCGCACCGGGCCGGTCAGCGGCGGCGCGGACGGCGGAGGGGATCGCCCGGCCCTCGACGTGGCCACCGTGTTCTCGCAGGCGCGCAACGGCCGCACCAAGCGGCTGGTCGAGAGCCTCGAGGCCGGCTTCGACGTGGACGCCGAGGACGACAAGGGCAACACGCTGCTGGTCGTCGCGTGCCAGAACGTGAACCGCGCGCTCGTGGAGCTGCTGGTCGCGCGCCGGGCCAACGTGAACCACCGCAACGCGCAGGGCAACACGCCGCTGCACTTCGCCATGGCCTACGACGCCGACGGCGCGCTCGGCGAGTACCTCATCGCCCACGGGGCCGACGACACGGTCGAGAACGCCTTCGGCCTCACGCCCTACGACGGGCTATCGCCCGACTGACGCGGAGATTCGTCTCGAACCCGAACGAACGGCTTGAACTTGACTCGGTTGAAGCGCAGCAGCAGCTACAGTCACTACAGAGGAAGGAATGACATGTGGTGAACTCCAGCTACAGTCACTATACAGGAAGGAAGTACTTAGCCACTGTACCGAACTTAGTGCTTGCCACGTAAGTACGAACGCGTTTCCCAGTTTCCCTTTCCAAGCTTGGGACACTCGCGCTTCCTCGATCTATCCCTCTTCGCTATACGTCTGCTGCTGCTGCTGCTGCTGCTGCTGCTGCTGCTGCTGCCTCCTCCAGCCATGAGCGCCGCCGCCGCCGCCGCCGCCGCCGCCGCCGAGTACAAGGAGCCGACGCGCGCCATCTTCGTGGACAGCGACATGCGCAAGTTCCTCGGGTCCACGGTGCGTCCCGGCAGGACGGCGATGCTCAACGACACCATTGCTGACGGCGTCTGGTGTCGACTACATCCGTGCACAGGCGCAGCAGATGCTCCTGGTGTTCGTCAAGCACCTGAACGAGAGCGTCAAGGGGCTCACGATCTCGAGCGAGTACGACGTGTCGGCGGTACGCTCGTCCGTCCTCCCAGAGGACCGCTCGCATCCCTCCAAGTCCTAACAGACTCGTACTTTGTATGCCCTTGGCATTGATCTAGAACGTGCAAGCGGCCGTCGACATGGTGCACGAGATCAACTCGTGGGTGGACGAGATCCCGCCGATCCAGCAGCCCATGCGCTTCGGCAACAAGGCGTTCCGCATCTTCTTCGACCGCGTCGTCGAGGTGAGTGCGTCTCTCTCTCTCTATCGGAGAGCATCCTTTTCAGCCGACTTTAGTAACCCACCGACGTTGAACCGCAGCGGTCGAGCGCGATGCAGCAGAAGCTGTTGCCGCAGGAGCTCCACGGGGCGATCATCGAGCTGTCGGCGTACCTGGACGACTCGTTCGGCAACCGCGTGCGCATCGACTACGGCACAGGCCACGAGACGAGCTTCATCGTCTGGATGAGTGCGTTCTGTGTAGGCGCCTTGACTGCGATTGGAACCCTCTGGACTGACACGCCGGGTCCGCTGCTACAGGCTGTCTGTACAAGATCGGTTTCTTCAAGCAGACGGACTTCCCGGCCATGGTGCTGCGGCTGTTCACGGCGTACCTGGCGCTCATGAGGCGCCTACAGAAGACGTACATGCTCGAGCCTGCGGGCTCGCACGGCGTCTGGGGGCTGGACGACTACCACTGCCTCCCGTTCTACTTTGGCTCGGCGCAGCTGATCGGTAAGGCTCGCCGACGCTCTTTCTAGCTTCGTCAAGGCTCTGACTGGGTGCGCGAATGCTCCGTGTGTGGCGGCAGGCCAGAGCGCGATCGTGCCGCTGTCGGTGCATGACGAGGGGGTGCTGGAGGCGTCGAGCAAGGAGTACCTGTACCTAGACGCCATCAAGTTCATCCGCGAGGTCAAGTCGGGCTCTCCGTTCGCCGAGACGTCGCCCATGCTGAACGACATCAGCGCGCTGCCGAGCTGGGAGAAGATCAACGGCGGCATGCTCAAGCTGTACGAGGGCGAGGTGCTGAAGAAGCTGCCGGTGATCCAGCACCTGCGCTTCGGCTCGCTCTTCCCCTGCACGTGGCAGCCGAGCCACTCGCCGCTCGACGGGTCCACCTACGTGCCGGTCAGCTCGACGCCCGGCGTGGGCGTGCGCGCACCCAACTTCGACCTCGAGGGCGTGTCGGCGAAGGCGCCGTGGGTCGCGGTCGAGGACCTGGCAGCTGCGCGGGACACGACTACGTCGCCCCTGCGCCATGCCAAGAAGCAGCTTTGAGCGCCTTGGTGGCTCGCGGATCTCGCTCGACACCTCCGAACTGGTTGTGTTTCCATCGTCGCGTTACGTTAACCCAACTCTTGCCCTCATATAACTGCACAGCCCTGACTTGGCGCGTTTCGAGGGCTCCTGGACTTGGTTTACATGCAATTTGACTCGACTGCGACTGCGGACGCTCCGTCGACCTCATGAAGACGCTCAAGCCGCCGGCGCGACGCGTGAGACGGGTTCGACGGTCACCATGAGCTTGCCCTTGACCGGGAAGACGACCGACAGCTCGTACGTAATGTCGAACGGGTCCTCGACCGTCTTGACGTCGAAGCGGCTGAGCAGCACGGCCGCGACCGTCATGAGCTCCATGACTGCGAAGCGCATGCCGATGCACTGGCGCGGACCGGCCAGGAAGGTGGTGAACTTGGAGGGCGAGAAGTGGCGCAGCTTGCCCGAGTCGTCGATCCAGCGCTCGGGCTTGTACTCTGCGGCGTCGTCGCCCCAGGCGACCGGCTGGCGCGCCTCGGCGTAGTGGCACACGTACAGGACGGAGCCCTTGGGGATGAAGGTGCCGTCGCTGAGCCACGCGTCCTGGTTGGCCGTGCGCGTCGTCATGCTCGTGTTGAGGCGCAGGTTCTCGCGCACGGCGGCCTCGAGGTACGGCAGCCGCTGCAGCTGCTCCATGCTCGGCGCGTCGATGGCACCGGCCACGAGCTCGGGCAGCTGCGCCGCCATCTCGTCGCGGATCTTGCGCAGCACGCGCGGGTGGCGGTTCATCATGACGAACAGCCACGAGAGGCTGAAGGACGTCGTGTCCTTGCCGGCGAAGAAGAAGTTGACGGCCATGTCCTGCAGCTGCCGCGGGTCCGTCAGCCCGCACTCCAAGAAGAACGAGATGAGGTCTCCAGTCCGGCGCTTGGGCGTCTGCGGCTCGCCGTCCGCCGCCGTTGACGCAGCTGTCGATGGACCCGCGGCGGCCTTGTCGCTCTTGTCGACGAGCGACTGGAGCACAATGTCGGACACGAGGTCCTCGATGACCTTCATGTGCTTCTTGGCGGCTCCCTCGTCGCCCAAGTTGGCCCAGCGCTTGAACTCCCAGAGCCACGTGGGTGACTGCGAGCGCGCCTGCAGCAGGCGGCACATGGCGGCGACGGCCTCGATGAACGGGTGCTCCTGCTCGACGTCGACCGAGGCGGCGTCGAGTCCGTCGAGGTCGACGCCGAAGCCGATCTTGGTGAACACGTCGCTCGTGAACTTGGAGATGAGCAGCTTGAGCCCGACGGGCGAGCCGCGCGCGGCGCAGGCGGCCAGCACATCACGGAACTGCACCGCCTTGCGAATGACCTGCGCGCCCATGACGTCGCGCATCATGCGGCTGGAGAACAGGTGCGACGCGGCCTTGCGCTGCTCCCGCCACTTGTCGCCGTCCACGGCGATGATGCCCTCGCCCAGGAAGTCGCGGAAGATGTGGCGCATGGGCTCGCCGCGGTCGAACGCGTGCAGCTGGCGCCGGCACAGGTCCTCGTAGCCCTCGGGCGTGGACACGACGAACCAGTGCGGCTGGCCGAGGATGCTCAGCAGCCACGTCTTGCCGCCCGCCGCCAGGCTCTGCTCGCTCAGCCAGTCGACGAAGCGCTCGCGCTGGAAGACCATGGCGTCCAGCGTGTTGCCCAGCACGGGCAGCGTCGACGGCGGCCGGTACACGCTCTCCATGCTCTTACGCGCCGCGCGGCGCTCGGGCGACTCGGTGGCCAGCGCCACGAGCCGAGCGACCTGCCAGCCGACGGCGGCGGCCAGCGCCACGGCCGCTGCAAGCGCCAGCGCGCTCGGCTTGTCGTCGTCGACGGCCGCACCGAACAGCGACGGAGCCCACATTAAATTGGAGAGGGGGAGCTGGGTGTTGGCGGATGGAGGCGATGGAGGAGAAGGAGCTTGCGCTGGACGCGGAGAGATGGCGAATGGCGAATGGAGAGTGGCGAGTGGTGAGTGGTGAGTGGTGAGTGGCGGAGAAGGAGAAGGAGAAGGAGGAATGGGGACCGAGGAAGGCAGACGGTGGTTGACGACGACCACGCATTGATGAAGGCAACGGTGTTGAAGTTGGTATAGTGAGACCAAGTCAAACGAGGCGTATCCGGGCGGGAAGGAACCTCGGGTCATCAAAGGGACTCGCGACTCGATCGGGCGTCCAAAGCTTCTATATCGGCTGCCATGATGGCATGATGGCGCTGCCATCCATGCTACAGGGACTCGAATGGCGAGTCCAAAGCCAACTTATGAGTCGTCTGCCTGCCCGCATGCTGGTCCACGTTTGACACCTTCAGCGCTGGCTAGTGTCTCTCTCTCTATTGACTAAACGTCTCAGTCACACAACGCTGTCGACCAGCCAACCGCAGCGTTGGCGAACGGACGCGCCTCGTCAGGAGTAGGCGGCGACCTGACGCAATGTCCGTGCGCTACTACATCGCCTTCGCTGCGGGTCCGTAGTATAGAGACAGCCATAGATCGCCATGCAGCGGCGCCCCGAGGGTTGGGCAGGTCCTGCGCGCCGGCTCGTGTCGCCTCGGCGCTCTTTCAGCCCAACGACCCGCTCCCGGACATCCTCGCGGCTGTCGTCTCCGTCCCAGGTCGAGCGTCGGCCGAGCGAGCCGCCAGTGCCTCGCACGAATGGCCGCCAGCGTGACGCGTCCGAGCGATCGGAGACGGACGTGTCCTCGTCCTCCATCTCGATCCAGATCCCGGCCTCTTGCTCGCCTTCCAAGTCCAAGGCACGCGCGTCGGCCGCGCTCTCGCTGGTGTCCCCGCGCTCGGACGTCCAGCTCGGAGGCTACCCGGCCGACTGCGGCTCCGAGCACTACAAGTACCTGTCGCTGGCCAAGGCCAAGCACGAGCGCGCGCTCACGCACGCCATGCGCTTCTCGACGACGGAGCTCGACGCCGGCGGCAACCCGACGCCCGAGTCGTACCCGCTCGTGTCGACCGACTTTGGCGCGCACGGCTTCCAGGCGCTCCCGACCGACTCGCCGGTGCTGGACCAGCTCGGCGTGGGCGTCGCGCTCTACTTCAAGTTCCTCAAGGCCATGTCCTGGCTGTTCCTGCTGCTCGTGGCGCTCAGCGCGCCGTCGCTCGCCGTGTACGTGGTGGGCGGCGGCTACGGCAACGGCTTCCGGTCTCCATGGCAGGAAGCCCAGGCGCTCGTGAAGCAGGACCCAGCCGCGCTCTTGGGCCTCACGAACCTTGGACACCTCCGCGAGGCCAGCAGCGTGTGCGACCAGGCCACAACTGGATCAACGCTCTCGCTGTCGTGTCCTACGGGCGAGATCGGCTTCGTCAAGGCCATCTACTCGGCGGAAGCCACGCAAGGCGCGTGCACCTGTCCCGAGAGCTACCGCGTCGCAGAGAGCACAGGGACGTGCCGGGGGTCGGCCACCATCTCGTGTGTTGCAGACGCAAGCGGCAGTAGTCAAGCGTGCTCGGCAAACTGTCCGTCGGACGGACCCGGCTGCTTCCTGGGTGTGCATCCTATCACAGGAGGCTCGTGCTGTTCGTTCGAGCTGGACGAGAGCACGCAGAGCGCTAGCTTCAACGCCATCCGCTTGCGATCGCGGACTGGATGCGGGTCCAGCACGGCCCAGACCATCGTCGAGGGACTGTGCATGGGCAGACCGGACTGCTCGATCGACGTCGACGAGCATCTCATGTACTCGTGGACCGCTGATCCGAGTGTCAACGCTAGCTCTGCTACTGCTGGCGCTGCTTGTCCGGACGGGTCAACGGAAGTGCTCGCTGGCGACTCGAACGCAGCAGCAATCGCTCTCGAATCGCAGACACGACGGTGCCAAGCGAGCCTGATGGACGAGAGCCGCAGCGACTTCTCGCAGTGTCCTGGCGAGCCGCGCGCTCTCATCGTCTTTGCGCGCTGCTTCGCGACCCGCATCGCTCTCGCGGACGACTGGAACTTCACCGCACTCGGCCTCGACTCCATCAGCGTGCGGTCTCTCCTTGGGCTTAAGACTGAATTACTGTGTCCATCCATGCGCTAACGGACTGCTTGACACTGTAGCGCCGCGCGTTCCTAGGCTTCGCCGTCGTCATGGATGTCGTGTGCAGCGCCGTCTTCTTCCTCGCGCTGCGCTGGCTGCGGCGGAAGGAGAAGGCGGCGATCGCCCGCGCCGCCGGGAGCAACCAGATCAAGGCGCGCGACTACACAGTGCAGCTGCACAAGCTACCGCCTCACAGCAACCTCGACAATCTCCGTAACGAGGTCTGTCTGAAGCCTGTCGCTCTCTCATAGTCAGTTGGGCTCTGACTGACGCTCGGTCTTGCGTTGATGTCGTATGGACGGACACTTTAGCTCAAGGCACATCTTGAAGCGCTGCTGTCTTCAACGCCCGCTGTCAACGTTCATCTGGACAAGATCCAGGTCGCAGACATCCAATTCGGCCAACGAGCGACGTCGGCGCGAATGGACGTGCTGCACCGCCGCGGAGCCGTCGTGAGGTCTCTGGAGTCCGCGCTCCAGCGCATCGACAAGCTGCAGCAGCTCCGATCGCGCGCCGCGCTGGCGACCGAGGCCCACGCTCTCGCCAAGCGCGAGGCGAGACACGACCGTGAGCGTGTGCGGCTCGAGCGTCGGCTCGCTCGGCTTGATGAGCGCCTTGACCGGCTGCTTGTGCATCAAACACGCCAGGAGTCGGACCAACAACAGCCGCGCTTGGCCAGGTGCTGCCGTCGCTCGCCCCCGGCTGTGACCGCGTACGTGACGTTCGAGGAGGAGGAAGGCGTGCTGCGCTGCCTGCGCGAGTACCCGGAGCTCGGAGTGCTACACCGCCTGTTCCAGCCAGCGCACAAGCGGCTGCGCGGCAAGCGGCTGCGCTTCCGCCCAGCTCCCGACCCGACCGACATCATCTGGGAGAACTTGCACTACTCGTATGCCTCGCGCGTGCTTCGGCAGTTGGTGCGTGCTCTCAAACCCGCTGCATCGGTCGGCCAACGAGTCTGACGCGTGCTGTAACTACGTGAGGTGCAGGGAGTGGCGGTCGTGACGCTGGCGGTGCTGTTCGCGAGCTTCACGGCTATATTCGCGACCAAAATGCAAGAGGCCAAGCTAGAGCGCGAGCTCGGGACGTCGACGAGCTGTCCTATCGGCGTCACAAAGGACGACGTGTCGCTCGACGAGCTGCACAAGGCGACAGGTGTCGCGTCGTACAAGGTGCTCGTTGAGTGCTTCTGCCGCCAAGCGCTCGCCCGCGAGTACGTTCTGCATATTCATCGCTTCCGACGCGTTCGTTGCTCTCCAGACGGTCTAACGCTTCGCCCGTCGGTCCGTCCGACAGATCGTTCATCGCCATGACGCGCGAGAGCTTCGTCGACTTGACAGCGCCGAGCGACGGACAGGAGCGCTACTACTGCCGCGAGTGGGCCACGACGTACGCGACCACACGTGGACTCGCCGCCACGGCCGTGCTTACGGTCGTCGTTGTCAATATGCTGCTGTCACGCGTGCTGGACGCCCTCGTCGGGCTCGAGAAGCACCACACACAGTCGTCTCGCGTCGTCTCGCGCGTCACCAAGGTCTTCCTCGCGCAGTTCTGCAACACGGCCGTGCTCATGGTGGCGCTCAACGCCAACGTCGACTACTTCCTGAACCACCGACGCGACACTTCGACCGACAGCGATGACAGCGACTCGTACACTGCGTACGCGCTCGAGTCGCTGCTCAAGCTCAAGGCGACGGCGCGAGAGGTCTTGAACGGCAAGTACTCGGACTTTTCGCCCGGCTGGTACTCGGACGTGGGTGTCGCGCTGCTCCTCACGGTGCTGACGAACGCATTGTCGCCCCACGCGTGGGCGATCGGCCGGTTCGTGGCCATGCGGGTGCGGCGTCTTGGAGATCGCGGGCTGCGTCACTGGCGAGACGCAGCCATGACGTCGTGCGCCACGCAGCGCGACCTTGAGGCACTGCACCGCGGCCCGCCCTTCGACCTCGCCTCTCGATACGCGCAGGTGCTCACGTCCGTCTTCATCGCGTACCTGGTGCGTTCGACCGTCGCTGTCTCTGTCCTCAGCTCACGTCGGAGGATTGGTGCCTTACGCTGTCCCCTGTATGCCCGCAGTTCTCAGCTGGGATGCCGCTGATGCACCTCATTGGGCTGGTCGCCATGGTCGCGACCTACTGGGCCGACAAGCTTAGTACGTCCGTCTCCACTCCCGCTGCTTGTGCTGTGAGCTCTTTAGCTGACAACGCGTCGTCGCTTTCGTGTGACGCAGCCTTCCTGCGAGTGGCGAGGCTGCCTCCGGCGCTGGACGGCCGCGTCGCCGCCGCCGCGGGCGACTTGCTGCCGTACGCCGTGCTGCTGCACTGCCTCATGGCGCTCTGGATGTTCTCGAACGAGCGCATCTTCCAGTCGGACGAAGACGTCGCGCGCGAGCTCAATGGCTTCAACGCGAGCACGACAGCCGACGGGGTCGTCCACTACGACGGCGAAGTGGGCGAGGGCATCCCAGCGTTCGACGCCACCACGAGCGGACAGGTCTGGGCCCGCGTGACCCGTCCGCAGGTGGCTGTGCTGCTCGCCTTCATGGTCGCCTCGGTGCTGGTCGTGGCTCTGCGCATCGCGCTCTTCCACGCGCTCCCGGCCGCGGGACGCACCCTCATGCCGTGTCTGGCTCGCGTCTTGGGATTCTCGCCGCCGGTGCGCACGGCCCGTGGCCTCCCCAACTACTTTGACGGTGCGTCCGCCGCCTTGGTCCGCGTCGTGGCTGAAGTTGGGTGGACACTGACGCGTCGTCGTGCCACTAGCCATCCCGACGGAGACGCTGACCGAGAAGCTCGCGAGGCCGCACGTGCTGCTGCCGCGCCAGGCGCTGCGCGAAAAGTACGAGCGCGCGCTGGAGAAGCGCAAGACGAGCGACGCAGGCGGCGAGGCCGAGTCGCCGACGAGGCACGCGCGGCTCAAACAGCGCGCCATCTCGGCGGCCGAGCACTACAGCGCGGCGAACTGGATCGTCGGCTGCCCCTCGTACGGTGAGACCTCGAGACCTGGCGTCTTGACGCTTGATGGACTCGACTCTGGGAGAATGGCACCAGCGAACTCACTGCTTGTCATGAACTGCGACCGGTTGCATCGCAGCCATCAGCGACAACAAGGAGTACGTGGCGGCGCTCGCGATCGACTCGCACTTGTCCGAGCAGCTGCAGCTCGACCAGCTCCTGTGATGAATGAAAGGGTTAGAAGGCCTTGCTTGACGAACGCCAGCTCCTGTGGTGAAAGGAATCAAAAGCAAACTGTATAACTAAAGTATCGGGAGTGATCGGATGGGCGAGTGAGTGGCCCCGTGCCCGTATCGACCGTCGCGCAAGAAGCGGTCGGTCTACGGAGACAAGCCGTCCGTCGAGCCCTTCGAAGGGGACGAGCCGTCGGCCGTGGACGCCGTTGGGGACCGCAGGTGCACGTCGTCGGGCTCCTGCGGGATGGTCGACAGCGAGCGGCCGCCGTTCTGGAACGTCGCGAGCGCCATGGAGCTCTCGCCCGGGTAGTGCGAGAAGGCAAAGCCCGTCGTGCGGCGCACAAGCCGCGGCGAGTCGAGCGACATGGCTGCGTCCTCGCCCTTGGCCAGCCGGTTCCACTCGCGCATCAGGTGCGACGGCTCGGGGTAGAAGAGCACGCGACCTGCCTTGGTGATGTAGTTCGGCAGCACGGCCACGACCGTCGCGACCAGCAAGCCGAACCAGAACCACGACTGGCGCAGCAGCTTGGCGAACACGCCGTACGCGATCTCCGTGTCGTACACATCCGACTTGGTCCAGCCGAACAGCTCGCAGAAGAAGGCCGTGAAGAGGTAGTAGAAGATCAGCGTGCCGATCGTCGACAAGGCGTTCGCGCGCGTCCAGTTGCTCGTCATGAGCGCCACTTGCACCGTCGATGCCGTGATCAGGTACGAGTAGGACGCCACACCGTCCGCCCAGAGACCGAGATCGTCGGAGCCGAACCGGTACGTCGAGGACTCGGTGCGAGTGAAGTACCACACAATCATGCCGTTCGAGAAGAAGGGCACTGCGTAGACAACGTACGCATGCCACACACCGAGCACGCACCAGCCGATGAACGTGAGCCAGTTGAAGGACCGGTTCTTGAGGCCGTTGGCGTACAGCGACGGGTACTGCATGAGCACCGCGGGGGAAACGTCTTGGTTGTACATGGCGATGATCACGATCGGGATCGTCGTGAACAGCGCGTTGTACAGCGTGAAGAAGAGGCTGAAGTACATGAGCAGACCGCTGTACATGGACTCCGTCGACAGGAAGAAGTTTGACAGCGACAGTGCCACGTTCTGCGGTCCATCGGCAAGCATGAGAGGCACAGCACGGTCTGTTAGTCACCAACGTCACGTATCCCAGCCATCTACCAACAGATCGCACCTTCATGAAAGAGAACAGGATCAGCTTGGATATCCGCTTGTAGCTGTAGTTGCCGTGCACGAGAAGGAGGCGCTTGAGAAACCGAAACTCGGCGATGGCGAAGTCACTCGACAACACCGCCTGTCGACCCTCCTTGCCGCTGATGCCCACACCGACATTCGCCGCCTGGATCATTGGCACGTCGTTGGCGCCATCACCGATGGCCAATGTAATGTTTCCGGGCGAAAACATCAGCGTCGGTTCCGTCACGAGCTTCACGACCGCGGCTTTCTGCGAAGGCGAGCATCGGCAGCAAATGACCGACTTGCACTGCGTTGAGACAGCCAGGAAGAGGTACTTGATGTCGTCGTCCAGCACGAGCGCCAGCGTTTTGCCGTCGATCACCATGGCAAACTCCACGTCCTCGTCGTAATACTCGTCACCTTCAGGAGTTGACGTGCCCGCATTCTTTGGCTCGAAGTCGCGATCGCCCAGAGTGTAGTTGAAGCTGTCCACCGAGTCGTTATCGGGCCGAACAAGTGTCGGGAAGACCTCATTGTAGTGGTTCGGACTTGACATGGGCGTGCCTTCATTCGCGGCGGCCGCATGCTGCTCCTCGCGGCGTTGGACACGCCGGCGCTTCTTTCGAGCCTCGGCTTCCTGGTCGCGACCAATGATCACCAGCTTCACCAGCTCCCATACGTAAATCACCGCGCGCTTCACTGCTTCGAACAGCACCTTTGTCGCCGACGAATGCTCGTCCGTGTTTCCCCACCGCTCGTCCACGAGTTCCACGTACAGCTCCTCGAGGCGTGCGCGGAGCGCCGCCTTGTCGCGTTGGCCAAGCACAATCACGTCCATGTTGTCGTCGATGACATGCGACGACATGCCAATGCTGAGTGCCGTCTCCTTCTTGTCACCCGTGAGAACCCAGAACTTGATACCCGCCTTGCGGAGCGAGCAGATGCTCTCTTCGACACCCTCCTGAAGTCGGTCCTCAATCGCGGTCGCTCCGAGCAGCGTCAGCTCTACCTCAATGACCGCCGCCACTTTCGCGATCTTGGCTGCGCGGCCTTCCATCGACATCTCCGCTTGGCGGTAGAGTTGGTGCCACTCGTCGTACTGCTCCTTCGTGAGGCGCCGAATGGCGGTCGTCAGCGTCCGAAGGCCTTCGGACGCGTACTCCTGCAGGTGTCCGCGCGTCACGTGGGCGACTCCCTGCGGCTGTGAGCTTGATAGCAAGTCAAAGATCACATCGTCCGCACCCTTGCAGTACAGAACAATGCTGCCGTCCGGGTGCCGCACAATCACCGACATGCGCTTCCTGTCGCTGTTGAACTCGAGCACGTTCAGGATCTCGAACGACATGGGACGCCCGAGGATCGTTGCGTGACAGATGCTGCCGTCGCGAGACGTCAAGACGTAGCCAAGATCTTTTGCTGCCAGCACCAGCGCCTGCTCGTCCGGGGACGACGCGTTGTACTTGATCGATTGCATCGACGTGTCTGCTGCCTCGTCGCCGCACTCGGACGGCGGCTCATACTCCGGGATGACAGTGTTGCAAATGGCCAGCACAAGCAGGAATTCGTGGATCTCCCTCCGCGTCGCGTGGTTCGCCTTCAGCCGCGCAATCAGACGCGAATCGTTAAAGCGCGTGCCTGGGCGTGGCGGGCTAACCGCGTCCATGTCGACGTCGTTGTACCGCAGCCCCGCGATCGTGCACTTGGCAAAGATCATCTCGTTCCGTGTCAATGTGCCCGTCTTGTCCGAGAAGATGTACTGGATTTGCCCGAGATCTTCGTTGATGTTGCTGTTGCGCACTTGGGCAGGCGTGTCCGTGACCTCGTCGTACATCTCGAGATCGCTCTCGATGTACCGCGCGTGCACAAATCGCACACCTTCCATCGTCACGTACATGGACAGCGGGATGAGGTTGTTGAACAGGATCACGTAACTCAGGAAAATGTAGCCGTTCTCGTCCGAATTGCGGATGTACCAGGGCGTCGAGTCTTCAGCCACGTCCAGGTTCCAGTTGTTGTTCCCGAGTGTGCACGCAATCGAGATGCTGAACAGCAGCAGCAGCACGAGCACGAACATCGTGTCAAGCGTCTTCTCCACAAAGCTGCGCTTTAGCGGCACGTCGGCCGAGTTCATGGCGATCTTCGTGTCCTTGCCCGTGTACACAACAAGCGCGATTGTCCACTCGCAGTTGCGGCTCTCGCTGCCGCGGAGAATCAGATTGTCCATCGTCAGGCTCGTATCTAGTTCAGCCTCCGAGCTATCAGCCCCCGCCTTTTGTAGCTTCAAGACGCCATCGAAGTAAAACAAGTCTCTGCTTGGCGCATCACACTCGACGTAGATCTTGTACTTCTCCAAGATCTCCTCGGCCGACAAGAAGTGCTTGGTCGATTTCGCCACGCTGCGGATCTTGAGGTTCGTCTCGCCGTCCAAATTCGCGGTCTCCACATAGCAGCGACCATCATGACGGCTTGTAGCTAGCAGAATGCAGTCCGCCGGCGTCTCATCTCCGTCCTTGAAGATCAGCATGTCGCCGACTCGGATGTCTTCCCATGCGCCGTCGATGTGCTCGACAACGTCGCTCGCGTTGCGCCGCACGATGTGGCAGGACTTCTGGTTCACCTGCTTGTCTGCCTTCTGCCGACGCATGTCCTCCGACACGTCCTTTAGTGCCGACGTCGCAAAGACGATGAGCAACGGCGTCAGACTTGCCACCGGGCTGACCGGCGAGAAGTCGAAGAAGCACAGCATCACCACGATCGTCGTGTAGATGTTTGCCAGGCGGCTGAACTGGAGCTTCAAGAACACGAACAGGAAGTTGTAGTAGGTGTACTTGCTCGTCTGGATCATGTTGGAGTCGAACGTCGCCGCCTCGGGGCTCACGTCTTCAGTGGCTTTGCGGGAGAACGGGAACGGAAGCGACATGCTCGTCCGTGGTGCCATCGACTTGACGCCCGCGCCTGTGAAGAACTTTCGCCGAGGCAGCGGGCCGTCGGCGCTGTCGATCTCGGTCGGGTTGATCGACAGCGTCTGTCGCAGCTGCTGGATCGAGTTGAGCCGATCGGGAGACGGCATGCGCGTCGCCAGAGCTGCGCGGTCGCACTCACGCTGGGTTTGCACGGCCTTGACAATGCGCCGCAGCTTCCAGCCGTACATGAATCCGAACAGGTTGAGGATCGTAAGCAAGACCGAGAAGAGGCCCTGCATGAGCACAGACGTGCCGCTGCTGACGCTCGAGAAGTTGCCGTTGTAGCCATTCCAGTACCAGATAATGTCGATCACCACTGTCAGCTGCATGCCGATCTTGAAGCTGAGCAGGAAGTTGAGCAGCAGGTAGTTCGTGCCGTGCCAGCCGAACACGAGTGTGATGTACTGCTCTCACAGAAACAAAACAGCAACGAAGCGGTTAGAGGCCGGCCAGTGTGACCAAGAGCAGCACCGACGAGGTGAACGCACCAGGATGAGCACGGGCAGCGTGGCCTGGTACGAAAGGCCGAGGATGATCGGGAAGATGCGCATCGTGTTGATGACGGCTTGCGACACCATGATGAACTTGAGCCGCCGCCGCGTCTGGTAGATGGTCATGCCCTTCAGGAAGCAGAACACATGCTCGAGCATGTTCCACACGCGCGCCTCCGTGTCGTTCTCCGCGTCCTCCGCGACCGAGTCGGCCATGCTGTTCCGTACAAACACACACGCACACATAGATAGAGAGCCTCTTAGCACCCGCCATAGCTCCGAGACGGCCACGCAGCCCGCTGGAGACGCACCTGTCGGCGCGGTAGCGCAGAGAAATAATGTTGCGCTGCTCCTCTTCGTTCATGCCCTGGAACGTGTTGACGCGCCGCAGCGACTTTGGCGCGCTGCTCACGCCGCTCGCGGGCGCCGTCGCGGACGTCGCGGCGCTGGTCGGCGGCTCGCCGTCCCCGCCGCCATGGACGTCGATGCCTAGGTGGTAGCTCGTCGTCGCGGGCGAGTCCGCCGGCGACGGCACCGCAAAGTCGACCTTCATCGTCCTTTCCGCTGCCTGTCCGCGGCCGGGAATCGCGCGTTCCTGCCGCCGGCCAGGGGTCTCTGGGAAGGCCTCGAGGGAGGCGCGGGCGTCCGCTAGCGCGCGCAGACCGATGGGGAGCTAGGGAAGCCGCGTCGGCGCGTGGTGTCGCCGCTTGCTGTCGCTGTCGCCGCTCGGTATAAATGGCCGGCCCCTGTCGCTATTGCCGGGAGAAAGCAGCGTAGCAGGGGACATATACAGTTCGCAAGAGGAAACCCCGTCGTGCGTTTGTCTCGAGCCTACTATAGTACTATGCCAGCCGCATTAGTTCTTCGCGACAATCACGAAATGAATCCTCAAAGTGATTACGCTGGACGCCCACACACTCCCACTCTAGTCATTTGAAGAAAGATATGCAAGGGTATGCAAAAGCAAGGTCGGAAACAGAGAATAATGTCACACATACCCGCATGCCAGCTCGAAAAATATTAACTGTGCAAGGCAATTGCTCTCAAGACCTAATGCCGATCGGCTCGTGTACCGCCCGCCCGTGGTTGATCGCTCGTCTATCGTTCGTCGCCAGGCGTGGGAATGCTTTGACAGCAGACATGACGTCGGCAATCTGCCGAATAAGGCGGGCTGGGCCGTCTCTGTGTTAAAATCTGTTGCCTGGGCTGAACTTGCGACGTCATGTTGAAGCACCCAACGAACACTTTTGGGCGAGCATTTCCCATCCCAGCGTGGCGAAATGGATTCCCTCCTGCTGGATTATCGGATCCCGCCGTCGACTTGTCGCGGAGGATAGGGACTTGTTATTTGTTGGACTCGCCCCGAGCATACGCGGGCCAGCAGCGACGACGACACCGGGTGGACGTGTCGTGAGACCTGAAGACGGTCACACCAGGCAAGTCCACCACGACGAAGACATGGCGTTTGCTCTATTCCGGGAGTCGCAATGGGGCGGGCATCTGGCTCCGCGACGACCTCGCTCTCTCGCCGCTTCACTTGCTGTTGCGAACGGGCTCCGCCTCCCTGTTGGAATGACGCACCACAAGTCAGTGACGGGCGAGGCTCGCAGTTAGAAACAAGCGAGCGAACGTACCAGGGGTTGATGCGGTGGTCGTCGCCGCCGTCGTCCTCGTCCCACGTCACGTAGAGCGAGTCCCATGGCAGCAGCCCGCGCGCGTCGAACGGCAGCGACCCAGCCGCCACGCCAAAGTAGTACTCGCCCGGAACGCCCTGAGGGTTACGGAAGAGCATGCGGAACCGGTCGCCCGCACGCCACGTCCTGGTCACCGCCGCCGTGTACCGGGCCACGTCCACGACGTACTCGGGCAGGCGGTTCTCCAGCCGCAGAATGGCGACGATCGGACGCTGCAGTGGCTCCGAATCACCTGCCTCCTTGAGCTGCGCCTCCGCCTTCGGCACAACCGAACTGGGATCCTCCCCGTTCGTGACCGCGCGTTCCACAGCGTCAATCTCCTTGGCCGACTTCTTCAGCAGCGCCTGCGACATCAGCAACAAGTTGCGCGCCAGCGGCGGCAGCAACGGGAAGCGGCCCTCGCAAAACAGCTCGCAGTTGTTGCACATGAGCCTCATGTCTTCGAACAGGTCGCTGCCGCGCTTGTACTCGAGCTGCCGCGCCTTCTTGGTAATCTTGCCAAGGTCGATCGGGTGCAGCACGATCTCCTTATACTCTGGGAACTCGCGGTCCGATACCGGGTCCAAAAACGGCCCAGCGTCGGCATGCACACGGATCTTTGAGATGATGCGAAGCAGAATTCGTGCGAGGCGCTGCTGCGGCGACGGCAGCGGGCACAAGCGATCGCAAGGTTTGCGGACACTCGTATGCGTGCTCAAGTCCGCAATAGGCTGCAACACAGCCAACGCGTACGGGTCACCGCCGCCGTGGTGGTACGAGACCTTGTCCACGGTGCAGATAGCAGTCACGCTGCGCAACGGAGCGTCGCCCTTCTGCGAGATTCGCTTCTTCTTGATCTTCTCGTCCTCCTTCAGCGCTTGGAAATGCCCATCGCCGAAGTACACGACCTGCTTTCCTTCCTCGGGGATGAAGTTGCGCGCATCCTTTGCGCGTAGCTTGAGCCAATCGCGGCGGTCGAGGCGAATGAAGAGGTCCAGGAAGGCCTCCACGTTGATAAACTCTTCGAGGAGGAGGTGCAGCAAGAACACGACCTGTGCAAACGTGCAAGCACCCTCGAGCGCCAGCCGCCATTCGTGCCGCTTGCGCTTCCACGACCGCCGAATAGTCTCCACGCCTCTCGACGACGCGCTGACCGCCACGTCTTCGATCTCGGCAAACAGATCCCGAAGCGTGTCGAAAGCATTCGACTCCTCGACCCGAGCCGTCCACTCGCTAGCCTCTTTCCAGTCCGACGGAAGCGTGTTTGCATTCGTCAAGTGTCGTTGGAGACACAAAAGCATCTCCTTGACAACCACGTGGGACTCCACAACGTCATCCGAGTCGGAAATGATGTGTGTCCCGCCCTTCACGGCTCCTCCAGGCAGCGGGAACAGCTCCAGTTCAATGCCGCCCTTGCTGTTTTCCCACTGAACAATGGGCTTTGCTTCGTCTTCCGGTGCCGAGGTGGCAGTGAACGCTTCCTCCAACTGCTCCTTGGCTTTCGTAAGCTGCGCGAGAAGTTCCAACTCTCGAACACCGCGCGGGTTCAGCCACGCCATTAGCGCATTGAGTTGTTCCTCCGTGCGGCACAAAAGTATCTCGCCCGTGTCGTTCTTCTCGACATACAGTCGCGGACGACTGTCGTGCTGGAAGATCCAGTACCGGTTGTGGTAGCGATCCTTGCCCACGGGGAGTTCTCGGATAATGACCTAGAGACATAACCATGCATCAAAGTGAGCACACGATCACGAAGATTTCAGTTTTGCACTTGGGGCTGACGTACCGATCGAAGCTCGCGCGTCATGTCGTCATGCTGCGCCTTCTTCTCCAGCTCGAACAAGTTCTCTTCTTCCGCCTTCTCCCTCTGCAATTCCTCGTAGAACTGACCGATGTACTCATACTTGCGCTTCGTGCCTTCCGCGAAGACGTTGTGCGAGTTGGGCAGGATACCTTGACTGATGCACTCTTGCCGGAACGCCAGCTCCTTCTCGCGCCGCGTCTTCTCTTGGTGCTTTCGTCGCGTATCAATATCGGTCGTGATTTTCCTGTGATTCCGGACAATGACATTTTCCTGCTCCAACTGCGACGCAATGAATGTCCTGCGCAGCGAAAACCACCAGTTTAGTTATCCATCTGACGCGAACAATGAATGCAGGGGCAAGGACTCGCATACCTGACACTGGACAAGTTCAGAAACTCGTTGCAAATCCAAGAGAGAGCGCCAATCTTGTACGCGATCGGGAGCTGCAGGCACAGTCGTCAACAGCACCGCGTGAGAAACAAATAAAGTAGCACGCTGATGACGATGCCGCGTACCTCGTGGAATTCGAAGCTGTAGAGCCCGTAGACGACGCCAGCGTACGTAAATGATTCCATCTCGTCCGACTTCTTCGAGCTGAGCTCCTCCTTCTCTCGCTTGCAGCCTTCGCTCCGACTCTGGTTGGCTCGTACGCGTCCCACGACGAACCGCTCGTAGTCTTGCTCAAAGATATCCGACAGCGCAAGGGCCGCACGACCGACTTCAGACTCTTCCCCATTGTACAGGACGGCGTTCTCCCACACAAGCCGCACGTCCGCCGCGAAATTCTCATGCCCATCGCTACCCTCGTAGCCGCCGGTGTCAATCTTCTTCTTGATCGTGCCTAAGTCCATCGGTCGCTTGATAATATCAGGGTAGTCCTCAAGCCCCTTAAGGGTTGTGTCAACTGGAGCATTGAACGGCGCCGAGTTTGCTTGCATGTACAGTGTTTGCCGGACAATTTCGCACCCGACGAGCGGCTCGACGTGGCCAATGCTCGGATCAATCCCGAGCGCCTTTGACATGAGCTGCCGTAGAATCTCCTGCCACGTGATTGCGTTCAGCATATCCGTGTACGGACGCTCACAGATCCCGTACGTCCGCTCCGTATTGACGAA
Organism: Phytopythium oedochilum; assembly: GCA_023338025.1. Lineage (NCBI taxonomy): Eukaryota > Oomycota > Peronosporomycetes > Pythiales > Pythiaceae > Phytopythium > Phytopythium oedochilum. The sequence continues at coordinate 10,886 of JAADXX010000134.1, read as the reverse complement.
CAAGTCCGACACTTTGATATTCCCTTCAACGACGAGGTCGTCCAGGAGCGACGTGAACGACTTCTCGGCCAGAATCACTTTCAGGAACGCCATAAAGATCTTGACCAACCCCACTTGTGTGCCCGTGGTACTCTTAGACGTGATGCACGCAGCCAACGCCTCCAGCGAAATTGCTTGAATGCCGACAAAGCTTCGGAATGTCGAGATGGTCTGCCACGACATGATCAGTTCTCCCAGAAGCGAGCCTGTGACGCCATTGAAGTCGGAGCTGGACAGCGGAATGGCAGTCTTGAACCGCTCATCCTCGTCTTCCAGCAACTCTAGGTCTTCGATGGGATACTTGCGCTCTTCCTCGCGCAGCTTCCGTACTTCTTCGCGTTGGTCACGCCACTTTTGCCGCTCGTCTTCCACTCTCTGCTTTTTTCGGATCCGTTCGCTCTCGCGGTCGATCCGACGCCGCTCCTTCTCCACCATTTCGCGCCTCAGCTTGTCTTCGCGCACTCGGTAGCTCTCGTGGAGTCGGTGGAGCTGCCTGAAGAACATGGACTCTAAGTACAGCTCTTTGTCAGGGAACAGGTTCGATATCTGGTTGCGCAGGAACGGGTAGTTCTCCATCAGGAACCATGAAGACTGAGCAAGAGCAAAGTTCCACACAACTCGTAAGTCAATATCCAAGACCTGCGAGGATGAAGGCTGCATAACGTACCACTCGGTATCGTCCCGCCAACGATAATTCAATGACTTGTTGCAGCGTGGCCCGGTACGACACTTTCTTGTTGATCGGCAGCCACTCCTTCAGCACGTACGCAACCAGGTAGCTGGCTTCGAACAGCATCCGGACGTGTTGGAAGGTACCCCGGTAGGAGTGGTGGGGAAGTAGACCCGACAGCGGCCCTGCAATCTTGTACCATGATAATGGTGTCACTACCCACAGCGTCGGGTCGCCCTCCGAGAAGTCCAAGCACCAGTCCGTGATTTCGGGAAGCCATACTCGCATGCGAGCATACTCTTGAGGGTGTCGGAACCCGCACTCCAGTAGATTTAGTTCGTCCTCCGTCCCCTTCGCGGCAACGGTGCCTGACCGATCAGTGCGCATGAGTTCACTCACATCTGGGTGGATACTGTCGAGGTTTGAGTCTTTCCGCACACTCCGTGGCGCGCTGGATGGCTTCACCTTTGCTTTTCCCGTCAGCAACTTCGACGCTGCCCCTTCAGACTTGGCGGCGACCGCGTCTTCCATAATTGCCCGAGGACGGCTGGAGTCTTCACTGCTTTCCGCGTCACTGGACGAAGAGGATTCGCTTGAGCTGTTCTCGCTGTCGCTCCCGCTGTCGCTATTAGGCGTATTGCTCCCCACGTTCGAATGCGCTTCACTGTTCGCCTCTGATCGCGAAAACGACCGAGTCGAGTTCATGTCTTCGTCGTCGGACGTCAGCCCGCTCTCACTCCCCGAATCGGATTGTCCATCAAGCTGGAGGCGTGGCTTCCTATTCGACACCGTTTGATAGTGATAAACGGTCGATCGCTGAAAAATGGATTCGCCAGCTTGCTGACGCGGCTCCAACTCTGTAGTGTTGTCGAACGTCCCGTCGCCCTGGACGATATACTCATCTGGCAGGACCCCATCGATCACTTTGGCCTTCTTCCTGCTTTTGCTCGCTGCACGATGGCCACAGAGACAAAACAGGTTACTGTCGACCGTTCGCCTCAACCCAAGATTTGCAAAACTGCCACGTACCGGATGAGGGTCGGCTGGTCGACGCCTTGGACGCAGGGGACGCTGTTTGCTCCACCCGTGGCCGCTTCTTCGAGCGAGATGGAAACGCAGGAGACGGCAGCAGGGGCTTGACAGGAAGCGGACGCTCCACCAACGGCAAGTGTTCTACGATTGTGCCAAACCCCATGATGCGAGGGCGCTGGTTCTTTGGCAGGTCGAGGATCTCCAAGCTGAGTGGACGTCTGTAGCGCAATCGTCAAACACGCGTCAGCAAGTAGCAAGTGTCTGGGCTGCACGCAGCCAAATCGACAAGCGCCGGCTCACGCACCCCTGCTCGTCACAAAAGAAGAACAAGTCCAAGTTGCGCAGCGTCTCGCCTTCGTGGGCGAACGCGTCGTCAAAGTTGGGCGGGATGTCCTTCTCGGGCACCTCCTTCGGCCGCGTCTTCGCGAGCTCTGGGTCGACGAACTCAAGCTCCATCGAGCCGCGGACTTCTTCAGTCGGCACGGTTCGCCCGGCGGGAATGAGTTTCGGGAGAATGGGAGGACCGACCGGAATTACAGCTGGGACGACCGCAGGAGGCGCCGCTGGCACCGGAGCTGCGGCTGCCTTCGCTTTCGTGCTAGTGCTCCGAGCCGCTGGTTTCTTGGCGCCGGCCTTCGAACCACCGCTGGGAGCTCCGACCGCAGTCTTCCTAGATGCTGCAGCAGATGATGACGTACGAGACCGCTTCGTGGCCGCAGGCTTCTTCGAGTTGGTCACCTGCACCTTGAGCCTCGCGCTGCCTGGCGCTGCCGTCGCCGCCGCTGGCTTCAGCGCTGCCGCATTTTGCGAGATGAACCCCGGTGGTAGCTTCAGCGTCACCTTGAGAGACGCAGGAGTGACTTCCTCGGCCTTGTTGAGCTTCTTGGCCGCGCTCTTGCGCTTGGAGGTCGCTGCTTTCCTCGCCGGCGGCGGAGGCGGAGGCGGCACACCCGCCGGTTTTGGCGGCTCCAGCGGAGCCGAGACGTCGTCGTCCGACGAGTCCGAGCTAGAGCTGTCGTCGTCACTGCTTGATCGCATCGAGTCGTTGCTCGACGAGTCTGACGCTGGCGGCGGTGGCGGCGGAGACATTGGCGGGGACGGGGGCGGAGGAGGCGACGCAGGCGGCGGCGGCGGCGCTGCAGCCTCCGACACCCCTTGCGTTGCACTTGCTATGCCACTGCGCTTCCCTGCCGGTCTCCCCTTGACAGGCGACCGCTTGGGAGCGGCCGGCTTGGCTGGCGCCTTCTTCTTCCGCTTGGTCGCCTTGGGCCGACCCCCCACGGCGAAGTCTGAGTCGGGATCCGAGTCGGCCGAGAGCGAGGACGCGGATGCCGCCGCCACCACCACCGGCGGTCTCCGCGGCTTTCGCGCGCCGGCGGCCGCGCGCTTGGGCTTGCGCGCCTTGGCCGACGAGAGGGACGCCGTGGACGAGGAGGAGGACGAGGACGAGCCGACCGAGGAGGAGGAGGAGGACGAGGACACGTCGTCGTCCTCCGAGTCGGACGACAGGCTCGACGAGCTGCTCGACATGTACTTGGCGCCCACCTCCATCGTCATAAAGTCGGCCAGCGCCATGCTGCTCGGCCTTTCCCCGCCTTTCCCTCGCGAGTGCTCGCGCCCCCGCGGCTCGCAGGACACGATCAGACGCCGCTCGCGCCGCTCTTGCTCGCTGTCTCGCGCTGGGCCACGGCGCGCGGCCGCGCTGCACTCTCGAGGGCCCGGTCACGCGCTTCCCCGCGTCGGTCGCGCGGGAGGGCCGTGTTCTCGTCGCTGGACGGCGTGGCGCCCCAAAATCTTCGCCAGAGCGATGGTCAATAAGGTTTTTTCTCGTCGAGGTGTTTCAGAATAGCTTGATAAATGTAGCGGACAGTTCCACCTCGACGAGGTTGGACGCCGCGACGACGGTTAACGACCATCACTCCTATACCACGTCGTCGTCGTTCTCCTCATGGACGGCAGGCATCGGTTACTCTCTCTCTCCACACACACACACACACACATGGGCGGCCGATGTCTATCGAGATGCCCGGCAATCGGCGGCGTCACAGGTGCTTGAGCGAGCCCGAGAACGAGTGCTGCGAGCCTGTGGGCGTGGAGCCGTCGCCGCCGCGCCTGGGCGGCTGCTGCTCGCGCGCGCGCTCGAGGATGTGCCGCTTGATGTCCAGGAAGGCGTCCACGATCTCGTCGTGCACCAGCAGCGGGCAGCTGTGCAGGATGGACGTCATGTAGTAGCCCAGCTCGCGCTGCCGCTTGTCCACAAAGTCGGCCGACAGCGACGAGCCGATGTACTTTTTGCTCGGCAGGAACGGGAACAGCGGCGCGCGCGACGGGTACTTTTCGCGCAGCTGTGCGGCGAGCAAGGGGGCGTCAGAGGCGGCGGCGGAGGCGGTGGCGGCGCGTATTATCCGTACCAGGATGTCGATGGCGCAGAACTCTCGGTAGCGCCGCACGACGTCCCAGATCTGCGCGCGAGTCGCCGGTCAGCCAGTGCGCTCGAGTTCCGAGCACCTGCGCGCCGCACGCACCTCCGGCGTGCCGTCGCGCTCGAGCCACGTGCAGCGCAGGATGTACTCCTACACATCGCCAAGCGCCGTAAATTACTGGATAGGAAAGCGCGCGAGAAGCGGCCGCGGACGGCGATGCGGGCGATCGTACCGTGTAGAACTTGCCGCAGTCCAGGTCCAGCGACTCCTGCGTGCCCAGCACGTCGACGCGGAAGTCGCCGTGCAGCCCGGCGCCGCTGCCCTCGCGCGCCTTGGGCGCCGCCGCCCCCATCGCCATCACCGCCGTCGTCATCGCCATCGCCGCTTTGTGTCCCGGAGGAAAACCGAATGTTCGACACCCAGGAGACAATTGAAGAAGCAATTGATGCATTAATACCCAATCAGCGCACTTTATCCTCATCATTTCAGCCAATCCGAACGCTCTTACGATACCACAGGAAAATAACTTGGGTCTTTTGTCCAAGGAGCTCGCGTCGACCATGTCGATGCACCTGGCGCGGCACCTGGAGCGGCTGCGGCGCGGCGAGCCGCTCGAGGTGACGGCGGTGCTGGCGCTGTGCGAGCGGCTGAAGGACCAGCTGGTGGAGGACGACAACGTGGTGCGCGTGCGCTCGCCCGTGTGCGTGTGCGGCGACATCCACGGGCAGTTCCACGACCTGCTCGAGCTGTTCAAGCTGGGCGGCGACGCTCCCGCGACGCACTACATCTTCCTCGGAGACTTCGTGGACCGCGGGGCCATGAGCGTCGAGACCATCTCGCTGCTCATCGTGCTCAAGGCTCTGTACCCGGAGCACGTGACGCTGCTGCGCGGCAACCACGAGTCGCGCCAGACGACGCAGGTCTACGGCTTCCAGATGGAGTGCATGAAGAAGTACGACGGCGACGCGCGCGTGTACAAGGCCTTCACCGACCTGTTCGACTTCCTGCCGCTCGGCGCGCTCGTCGACGACCGCCTGCTGTGTCTGCACGGCGGGCTGAGCCCCGCGATTCACCACATCGACCAGCTGCGCATGCTCGACCGGTTCATGGAGATCCCGCCCGATGGACCCTTCGCCGACATTGTCTGGTCCGACCCGGACCCGAAGAACCTTGGCTTCCACATGGTATGCTAGTGGGTCTACTAGATGGACTACGTTCTCTATTGGTCGCGACCGCGCTCGACTGACATGTGTGTGTGATCTTCGCAGTCCCCGCGCGGCGCCGGCTACATCTTCGGCGAGGACGTGGTCGACAAGTTCCTGCACGTGAACAAGCTGGACCACATGAGCCGCGCGCACCAGCTCTGCATGGACGGCTTCCAGGTGCTCTTTCGCGAGCAGTTCTCGACCGTCTGGAGTGCCCCCAACTATTGCCACCGCTTCGGCAACCTCGCCGCCATCATGGCCGTGGACGACCACCTCGACGTGCGTCTCGGCTGGCTTCTACGCTCCTGCGTCGGTCATTCCGGAGTCCACTAACCGTTGTGTTGTGCTGGTGGCTCCTGCAGCGCTCGTACAAGACGTTCAAGGAGGCGGCGTCGTCCCGCACCATTGGCGTGCTGGAGAACAAGGGCATGTCCTCGGACGTGATCGACGCGGGCTACTTCACCTAGCGCGTCCGCGTCGACCCGTCGTCGGTGCTCACGCCCTCCTAGCTCTCTCGTTCCCCTGTTGATCTGTGTCCGAGCAACATCCAACCTTGCACACTACCAGCGCTCGCGGGCTCTCGCTCTTCGCGTTACGGCTGCTGTACGACTTTGCGGCGATGGAGCACTCTCATCGTCAGCTTATCGTCCTGGACGCCGTGCTGCGTCGGCCCGTTCTAACGCAAGCCAAACGGATGAATGCTATCGGGTGTTATGGTATTACGGCCGGGGGATTTAGGCCTGCACCCGCTTCTCGGCGCGCTCGGCGTCCTTGGCGGCGCGCGCCTTGGCGGCCATGAAGCGGTTCAGCGCGTTCACGTACGCCGTGGCAGACGCCACCAGGATGTCCGTGTTGGCGCCGTGGCCCACGTACTGGCGGCTGCGCGAGACGCCGGTCTGCGGGTTCACCAGGTCGCTGCTGTCCGAGTTGTCCTCCTTGGCGGGGCTCGCCTCGCCCTTGTTCTCCTCCACGCGCACCGTGACCTCGCCAAGCGCGTCCTTGCCATCCGTGATGCTGTCGACCGAGTACTCGTTCAGACGAATGTTGGCCATCTTGGTGGCGCGCGTGATGGCCACGTAGATGGCGTCGATCGGGCCCGTGCCCATGGCCGCCTCGCTGACCTCGTGGCCGTCCTTGTACGCGAGCGTCACGGTCGCGGTCGGCTTGACCAGGTTGCCCGCCGTCACGTGCACCGACTGGAGCGTCCAGAACGTCTCGGGCTTGTACATCTCGTCCGACACGATCGCCTCAATGTCGGCGTCCGTGACCGTCTTCTTCTCGTCGGCCAGCACCTTGAACTTCTCGACGTAGTAGTCGAGCTGCTGGGGCGTCAGGTCCGAGTAGCCGAGCTGCTGCAGGCGCTTGCTGTACGCGTGGCGGCCCGAGTGCTTGCCAAGCACCATCTTGTTCTCGGCGAGGCCGACCGACTCGGGCAGCATGATCTCGTACGTCGCCTGGTGCTTCAGCACGCCGTCCTGGTGGATGCCCGACTCGTGCGCGAACGCGTTGGCGCCCACGATGGCCTTGTTCGGCTGGATGCCGATGCCCGTGTAGTGGCTCACCATGCGGCTGCAGCGCATGATGTGCGTCGAGTCCACTGTCGTGTACACGGGGTAGTGCTGCGGGCGCGTCTGCAGCGTCATGATGAGCTCCTCGAGCGCCGTGTTGCCGGCGCGCTCGCCAATGCCGTTGACCGTCACCTCGGCCTGGCGCGCGCCGCCCGAGATGCCGGCGAGCGTGTTGGCCGTCGCGAGGCCCAGGTCGTTGTGGCAGTGCGTCGAGAACACGACGTCCTTGCCGCCGGGCGTGTTGTCGATCAGATAGCTGAAGAGCGAGCCGTACTCGTTCGGCACCGTGTAGCCGACCGTGTCGGGCACGTTGATGGTCGTGGCGCCGGCCTTGATGACCTCGCCGATGACCTCGCAGAGAAAGTCGGGGTCGCTGCGGCCGGCATCCTCGCACGAGAACTCGACGTCGTGCGTCAGGCTCTTGGCGAAGCGCACGGCGTCCACAGCGCGGCGCACGCACTCGTCGCGCGAGATCTTGAGCTTGTACTTGAGGTGGATGTCCGACGTGGCCAGGAACGTGTGGATGCGGTGGCTCGGCGCGTGCTTGACGGCGTCGAAGCAGCGCTGGATATCCTTCTCCATGGCGCGCGCCAGCCCGGCGATCGTCATGGGCTTGCCCGACTTGCGGTTCGTCAGCAGTGGCCCGACCTCCTGCGCGATCGCCGACACGGCGTCGAAGTCGCCGGGCGACGAGATGGGGAACCCGGCCTCGCACACGTCCACGCCCAGCTGGCTGATGGCGCGCGCAATGTCCAGCTTCTCGCGGAAGTTGAGCGTCGCGCCCGGCGACTGCTCGCCGTCGCGCAGCGTCGTGTCGAACGTGATCAGGTGGTCCTTGCCCTCGTGCGCCGACGCGGCGACCGCGCTCATGGCGCGGCGCGCTTGGGCGCCAGAGGCGGCGGCGGTGGCGCGCGAGGCGGCGGCGGCGGCGCGCGTGGCGATCGAGCTCAGCATCGCGGGCGGGGCTGTCTGTCTGCAGGAAGAGGGCTAGCGGCGGCGGCGATGCACTTGCGAAAGTGAGCGAGGGGGGTCGAGCGAGCCGCGCGCTTTGTGGTGATTGGGCAAACCAGCGGTCGGTCGGCGGGGAGCTTTTTCTTGTGCTCACCATGCGGCGTCCACCACCAGCAGCAAGGCGGCAAGATTCGGGCGGGCGGGTTTTAGAAAAACGGGTTTTGTAGATGGGTTTGTACCCGTTTTACATTCTATATTATACATATGTATTGGTTATGACCCGCGGGTCAAAAGACGGGTCGGAAATGGAGCGGGTGGGTTCGATTTGCCCGATTTTTCCGGTGGCTCGCGGAGACCGGAGGGCTGGCGCCAGACGCACAACGAAAGCACCAGCTGCAGGTGCAATGCGTGCATAACACAGCACGGGGGAGCCGTGTGGACCAAAGCGCTCGCTCTCTAGTACCGCCGGCCCCCGATCGCCACTCGAACGCGCGGCTGAAGAAGGCTGATGGGCCAGTCAATGCACAGACTACTGTATCCATCATAATTTTTCGCATGCGTTTCGACTGTCTCATACAGAGGTCAAGTGCGGTGTGGAGTCGAAGCGTGCACTGTGAGCCTCGAAAGTACCGATCTCCACAGAACCGAAAGGTTTTGCGTGTCACGCACTTTGTGCCCAAGTTCAAGTTGGCCCGCCTCGAACTTCAATTGGCGGCGAAACATCAGGGCCGCCCCTTAGTGCCGCCCGCGCTTGTCAAACCAGGAGCGTTCTTGTGGCTACAGTGTACACACCCTTGCTCAGTCGCCGCGATGAATGTGATGATGATGATGATGATCAAGGTGGTCTATTAGGAGTAATAAGATCGTCTGAGTGTACTCCGGTCGCAAAGAAGCGAAGGGATGGTCGGTGCTGCGTTCTGAGGTCGTGCGCGAGATACCGCGTGCCCACTCCGGTGGAGTAAAGTGGACGGGTCTGTTGCAATGAGCAGTCACTGCTGGTGGTGGATCGCTAGACGCCGCCTACGCCGCGATGAATGTCCGACGGTCCTTCCTAAAAAGCTTCAGAGTCCAGGCGCCACGTCTCTATTGATTGCTCGCGCCACGACAACAAGCCATTTTGGCCACTTTGCGCGTAATCTTTCGCGGATTGGTCAATAACATCTATAAATTGTGTAATTAAGCCATTTTGATTGGTTGAAAAGTACTGGGTTCGAGATCAGCTCAAACATATGAGGCAAAGTATGGGTGATGCCGTTACGTCGAAGGATCCTATAATAGGCTAATTATTGACCTGAAGTCGATTTTAGGATACGCGTAGATGGGCGAGACGTTGAATCGACGTATAGTACGTATATAGCGCGCCCAAGTGAATCCATGTGACTATTCACTGGTATTCGTGGAATCACACTGGCGACGCATGCGCCTTCGAACTCTCAAGTTAAATGTCGTCCAATGAGCGCGCAGTGTCATCCATGTGTAGGGTTTCTTGAGCATTCTGGGAGGCGACACATTCTCCCGGGGACGCATCGCTACGTGACGCCCAGCCTCTGGAGGGAGGCGACCTACTTGCGTTTTGTAGTGAGATAGGAAGAATGATCCGCCGGATGGCGGCGCAGATCGTGTTTTGCTGCCGATGTGTGACTGAGCTACTGTGCCTCAGTCTTCGATTCGCGTTCGACCCCTCAAGCGCCTCCAGGCACTGAGCGTCCCGCCTGGTGGCCTGCACCGGGCGGGACGGCTCGAAAAACGAGTCAAGACGACCGTCGTGGAAGCCAGCCAGTCACCGGGAGCACGTGGAGTCCGCCCGACCGTTCACTCGGTTGGGCGTCAAGATCGACGGCGCGGCTTCGACAGCCGCGCCCAGGTGGAGATGCCAGCAGTCGTGGAGCACCCGAAGTCCAAGGCGCGCAGCTCGACAGCGACGACAACGACGCTCGCGCAGCTGCACTCTTGCTCGAGACGCGCCTGGCCGTCGACTCGCAAGCGGATTTCAGAGGATCAAGACGCCTTACCCGCTTCGGCCGCGTCAGGAAGCCAGCCCAATGCTGGCGCCGTGCGTCTGCGCTTCGACCGGTGTGATTCCAGTGCAAGGATTGCCAGCAGCATCGACGCTGTTGGTATTAGGGGGTGCCTCCTCCCACAGGAGACCTGCCTGCAGTGGGCTTCGGCTCGCTGTGGCGTTATAGGCCCAAGGAACCCTAGGATAGCCTAGAGATAGGATATTCATAGGAACAGAGGCGTTACGTCGAAGGGTTCATCACGAGAGGGGGGGTTCATCACGAGAGGGGTTCATCACGACAGAACGAAGAACGCCTTGCGGCCATGGCGACGTCCAGGCCGCTGCCTCCGGGACGCCGCGGCAGGGGCGCGTGGCCGCCCGCTCCCGCCACGCGCGCGCTGCCAGAGCCGCGGCTGCTTGGCGCGCCGTCCGTCGCCGCTTTCCCGACGAGCGAGGCCCCAAAGCCCGCCGAGCAAGCGCAGAAGTCGCCGTGGCATGATGCGCCGGCTGTTCGCGCGAGTACCTGGGGGAGTCACCCGGCCTCACCAGCACCAGTGCCGCCACCCAACGCCCAGCGTGCGCATTCCCCAGCCAAGACTAATGCCGCGGCCGCACCCGCGCCGGCTGTCCGCGCGAGTACCTGGGGGAATCGCCCGGCCTCGCCAGCAGCAGTGGCGCCAGCCGATGCCCAGAATGCCTCGGCGGAGTCCGCAACCGAGGCGCCGCAGCCCAAGGCGTCCGGGTTCCTGGCCGCTCGCGCCATGTTCGACGCCAAGAAATCGGCTGCATCGCCGCCGCCACCGTCGCCTGCCCCTGTTGTGAAGAAGCCTTCGCCCTTCGGAGTGAGACTGTCGAGCGTCGCAACGAGTAGCAGTACGCAAAGCCCGCCGGCTGCATCGCCGCCTCCATCGTCACCTGCCCCTGTGGTGAAGTCTTCGCCCTTCGGAGTGAGACTGTCGAGCGTCGCGACGAGTAGCAGTATGCAAAGCCCGCCGACTG
>JAADXX010000133.1:0-46517 GCA_023338025.1 Phytopythium oedochilum | reverse complement strand
GCGGTGTCGTTTGTCTTGTCTTTTGTATGAAGTACCGTGATGCTTCGTTTTGTGCGCTGGGGCGGTGTCGCGTGTCTTGGTTTTTGTATGCTGTTCACAGTACCGTGATGTTTCGTTTAGTGGGCCTGTCAGGTTTCAGGAACCACCTGACATCACGGTACTGCATTCATTTTTGCAGGTTAGGTAATATTTTCTTTTATCAAATGTACACATGTCGCAGCATGTATGTATGCCAAGAGGAGCATTCGATTAAAGAGGTTTTGGCTCTACTCTGGTGCAGTAGTACCGTAGTCTGGGGTCTTATCTGACAGCCAGATAAGACACGAAATCACAGTGAGTCGAAACTAGCCGAAAGTTTCGCAGGTACAAGCGATTGCAGGTATTGTTTTGTATGTAATCATGCTATTTTTCAAAGCAGGTTACGTTATGCGTGTTACAAATAAAATGCATGTTACAAGGTTTTTGGGCTCTACTACGTGTGTCGAGGTCAGTAAGCTGGGTACCCCAGCCATAAGCCGGGTACCCCGGCCATATCTACGGCGTAGGTAATTTTATCATGCAAACTCGGCTTCACGTTGTCGTCAAAGTCAGAGACTTCGGGAAAACAAGCCGCACCAATGTAAGTGTCGAGAACGCGGAGGTTATGTTCGACGACGAAGCAGACTCGTTCGCAAAGATACAGGAACGAGTTGAAGAGCGTGCTGCAGCCAGTTTGCAGCTCTACCAAAAGAAAACGAAGCGTCTCGACACGGTATTGTATCTTAAGCCAACCTACAACGCTTCCCAGAAGGACCGGCGGAGTACATCTTGCTTGGTCTGGTGCGACCACAGTCGCGCCAAAAGCCATCCTAGCCATTCGAACTTCTCAGAATAACGTATATTGGTGCCCCGAATAACATTTAAAAACCCATTTTTATGCTACGTTTAAAAATTACGGTACCCGATTATATATAAAAACAACAGTCGTTTCCCCCTAATACCGTCGACAACTCAGAGGACAAAATGTTTGGTATTCACAATAAAACCCATACGTTTTAAGTTTGGGTCTTGATGTATGTATTTTTTATGCACTGTCGTCGACGACGTTTTTTTGCGCATTTCGTTTTTTGCACCCACTTGACATGAAAGGACAGAAAAAAAGAGCATCTCGTCAAGCACGGTAAGCCCCCGCCACAAAGCGGTTGGATAAATAACTTTTCGCCGTAATCATGCATTGGCGCCGTACGGCTCAGGCGTCGGCTCCAGCAGCGGCACGGAGGCGAGGTTCATGTTGACGGCGGCGCGTTGAGTAAGGGGGCGGTCCACGTCGGGCTTCGTCTGCGCGGCCAGCTCGATGCTCGGATCGCTGAGCAGGGATGCGAAATACGTTGTGCATTACCTAATTAACCGCGATCATTGCGCTCGAGTTCCGCTCTTATAGCTTCAACTGTATGCACATCCCAGAGGTCGCGGTTGACAGACAAGATCATCAATGCGTCAAGTGTAGACGACTTAGTCCTCTTGTGCAAGTCGGTGAAGACAAGCTTCTCAGCGGAAAAGAACCACTCACACTCATTCGAAGTGGGCGAGATGAATGTGACGTCCGAATACCGCTGACGGCGGCTGACTGTACAACGCTTGAACGCTGCAGCGGTTCCTCCATCGTGGCGTCGCCACTGGAGTCGGGCAGTCGGAACGAAGCGCAGGCAACGCACTCAGCCTCAGTAAGCTACTCCTGACGCTGTAACTTGACGAGCCCAGACTCCAGCGGCGCGTTGTTGATGTAACGGGCCAAAAGCCCCGTTACCGTCGTACACGGTGCTTGTGAGGAAGCGCTGAGAGTCCCAGGCGACTGGGACTTGCGACTTGGCTGGTATATTCAACTCTGAATAGATTCCCACCCAGGACGGATGTCCTGGGTTAATGTGGCCTCCTAGAAACGCAAGGTTCGCGGTGATTGGCTGGTATGCGGCTGCGATCCCCATAATCAGCCAATCAGCGAATGACAACACTGCACCACGTCGGGCCCGGCCCGACGTGTGACCGACTACCCACTAGTAGTCGTGGCCCTAGGAATCCTACCTTCAAATGCAACTCTCGTACCTAAAAGTACCTACAAACGTAACGGGAATCACAGTTGACGATGGCGGCCGTCGGCTCCAAGCGGCTACGGAGTTCGGCGAACTCGGTGAGAACGCGATCGAACAAAGCGCCGCGCTCCAGACAACGTCAGCGTGGAGCATTGGAGGGCCTTAGAGACGCGCTCCATCTTGTCTAGAGCGTCTAAAAGGCAGAACGAGCGCGCGCTCTCCCTTCGAGACAGCATCAACTTGTACTCGGCGACCGTGCCGTGGCCCAGTGAGCGCAGTACTGGTTCAAGCCTGCAGTACATGTCCAGCATCGAAAAGGCGCTTGATCATGGCGTGTCGTTCCTAATCAGCGGCGCGAGAGGTGTTTGCTTCCTCAGCATCGCGCGACACTTGATCTTGGACAGAGCCTTCATTAGTGCGTGAAATTGACTCAGTAACACCTCTTCCGGAGCCAAAAAGTCCTTCATCGCCAAGTTGGATATGTTGCTCGCGCAGCTGACCATTGGGATCGCCCCTTCACACCCCCCAATGTACCGACTAACAGAACATTTGTGTGCAACAATACAAACGATCGATTCCCACGGCCTCTTGTACTGAGATAAAGTGTCCGCAATCAAGTCGAACAGGCTTTGGGCGTTAAGGTCCTCTTCCTCTTCTTCCGATGAAAATGTCAACAGCGCAAAACGGCGTGGCAGACAGTCCAGGTCATCGTAGTAATCGTCATCACCCTCTCGAACGGTGTGACGCGCGGTTTCATCGTCGTAGACGGCGAAGATGGCTACGTCGGGGCGCCCCCCCCCCCACCACCCCCACCCCCACCACTCGTCCAGCCATCAAGGATGAGTGAAAACTTGTTCGGGAGCTGTGCGCAGACCTGGGCTTCCACACGCTCGTGCAACTTGGTCACGTACGCAGCGAGCGTCTTGGCTGAGATGCTGCCCATCCGCACGTGATGGCGGACGAGACCGCGTTCACAAACGTGAACAGGAGGCGCTCCTCCACAGTCCACTCGACCCACACAAAAATCTCGGTGGTGCGCGCGTCGACGACGCGTCGACGCAGCGCGTTGTTCGATCGCAGGGCCGGTTCTTCCTCGGCCCCGTAGCTGGGGTGAAAGCTCCGCAAATGGTTGATGAGGCTGGTGAAGCCGTGTGCGCTCCTGTACGACCCACTGCACGAGTTGCACACATACTCTTCCTGGCCATAGGCCCTGAAGAGCAGGGAGCTTATAGTTCGGTTGGAGAGCAGCATGGTGGAGGGAGGGGTGGGCTGAAGCAGGTCTTCTAGTCGTTGAAACGCGTTGCAAGTTGCAAAGTGAAGTTATTTGGCTAGTTCGCAGGAGATCAGTGCAAATGGTCAACAATTCGAAAACGAATTAAAAAGAATTGCAAAATGAATTGAGAACTACCAATTTATATCAAATTTAAAACATTTGAATGTTTTTTACATAACTATTTCTGGCAATGAAGTCAACTGGTCCGGCGGTAAGTGAATGGGCTGTCGGCCTTGCAGCCGGGGTCAAGGGCAGCTCGACTCTTGGACGAGCCACTCAACCCCAAACGGTAATCGCCGTGTCTTCGGCGTCGAGGATGCCTTCCTTAGTCTCTCTCTCTGTCGACGTGGCCACCACGCGCAACTCCGTTGCCGAGCACGTCGCCACTCTCGTGACGATGCTCCACAAGGTTTCAGCCAGAGTATCCGTCGACACCAAGGGTTTCCTGCGCGAGGTATGCGCGAGTGCTTGTGCTAGACGAAGGCACCGAGCGGTAGTGCTGCTTGACGCCGAACCAACGCATCCCCACCGCGGATCATTGCTCCCAAATGTTGCCATGGGCATTTCGCTTGTTGTGTGACACTTTCGAACGCACTGCTCCCAGGTCATGCGCTCGACCCATCTATGTGCTTCAGTAGTGACGTCGGTCATCTCGATTCGATCCATGCGCAAAGCTGGCGCCGCCCGCGTCTCAACAGTCTGATTACCGACCAGCGGAGCGCTGTCGGCCCTTACAAATGTCAAGATAGTTCCATTGCGCAGGCGTGCGCGTCCAGTAATATTGGACCGCTACAGAGCACACCATCCATCACCAAGCAATGGAGGCTGCTCGGTCGTAGCGCCTGGGTCATCTCTGTGACCAAGCACTCACTTCTCAACTTCCAAGCGGCGCCGCACTCGGATCCCAAGCCCCTCAAGCTCCGCCTTCCTAACCAAACCACAATGGTCAACTTCTCCTCCGTAGACACTGGAGGCAGCGCGCTGGCACCCGAGCTCGTCGCATCCGATGCAAAAGTGTGGAGCATCGACCCGTCCGAGCACACCGAGTTCCTGTCCAACGCGATCCGCGACATCGTTGACAACATCTCCAAGCGCTCGCGCAACATGGACAAGAGCCTCATCCCGCTCTCCATTGGTGCGTGGTGACTGTCCAAGCAGGGGGTTTATACCGGGCTGCTAACCTAATGCATTGTGTCTGTAGGAGACCCGACGGTGTTCGGCAACCTGAAGGCGCCGCAAGTGCTCAACGATGCTGTCATCCGTAACGTGCAGTCCATGACACACAACGGGTACTTGCCTACGGCAGGCTCGGACGTCGCGCGCGAGGCCATCGCCCGTGCTCATAGCCCCGCAGCCTTCCCTGTGACCAAGGAGGATGTTATCGTCACGCACGGCGGGCTTGGCGCCATCTCCATGGCTATCACCGGCCTCGCGAGTCGAGGGGATAACATCTTGCTTCCTCGCCCCGGTTTCTCAGTCTACGAGGTCGCGTGCGACTCGCAAGGCATCGAAGCCCGCAGCTACACCTTGCTGGTACGTCACCACCACCCCTTTGCCAAGTCGCCTCGCCATTGATCGAGGCAACTAACGCTCGCTCTATGCTGCGACTTGACAGCCGGAGAAGAACTGGGAGGCTGACTTGAGCCACATGCAGTCGCTGATTGACTCGCGGACCAAGGCTATCCTCGTCAACAATCCGTCGAACCCTTGCGGCAGCGTCTACACCAAGGTAAGAAAGGATTCGACCTCGCTCGGCTGGAAGAGCGAATGGGACTGTGCTAACTCTATCACCTCTCATAGGAGCACCTCGAGGCCATCGTATCGCTGGCAGAGGCCAACAAGCTCCCTATCATCACGGTACGAGCTCGCTTCAGCCTGTATTTCTATCTCCACGTTGCATTGCTGATCAAGACATGCGTCTGATCGTTCAGGATGAGATCTACGGCGACATGGTCTTCGGCGACGCAGTGTTTTACCCCATGGCGTCTCTCTCCGCAACCGTTCCGATCATTGAGCTGGGCGGTCTCGCCAAGCACTTTCTCGTCCCGGGCTGGCGAGTAGGGTGGCTCATCATCCACGACCGCGCCGGCGCGCTCGAGCGCGTGCGCCGTGGGTTCCTCAAGCTGTCGCAGCTCACCTTTTGCCCCAACTCGCTCGCGCAGAGCGTGGTCCCAGACTTGTTGACGCCCGTGCCCGGCAGCGCGGAGGCGAACTCGCTCGCCGAGTTCAAGGCGGATTACTACTCCACGCTCGAGCGCAACGCGCAGTTCACAGTCGACAGCTTAAGCAAGACGCCTGGTCTTGACGTCGTGGAGCCGCAAGGAGCCATGTATGCCATTGTACGTGGAGCTCCTCATCCGCTGATCGCCTCGTGAGGTCTGACATTGATCTGCGTGCCCACCGTCCAGCTCAAGATCGACCCGAGGTCGCTCAAGGACATCAAGGACGATGTCGCTTTCGCGGCCAAGCTCTTCGAGGAGGAGAGCGTCGTGGTGCTCCCAGGACAGGTGCGTGCGGTGACCTTGGTTGGGCGAGCCCCCAGCAAAGCTGGGAAGATCTTACAGCGCTCTGTCGTTCCCCAGTGCTTTGGCGTTACCAACTACCTGCGCATCGTGCTCACGCCGCCGCAGCCCGTGCTGCGCGAAGCGTTCGCCCGCATCAACGACTTCTGCTGGCGCCACGCCTAGTGTATCTATTGATCAATGCCAAGCCATTGCGGTTTGCTGTCCTCATGTGTGTGTGTGGTATCCATCACTATCGACAACTAGCTACACGAAAGTCGGAGGGCACAGGAAGCGCTGTCGCTATATGGCTGGGAGGATAAAGGGCGAATGGCATGGCACGCAGATCGGAGCGGTGTATCCGCACCTGTCGGGTACAGTAGACGCTTGCAACGGCGGAACCGTTCCGCCGTTGCACCTACTGTGCCCGACTGATATCGTAATCATGGGAATCATACAAATTCCCAGTGGTTCAAATCCATTCGTCGTTGTTGACGGACGGCGGCGTCTGTACACGCATCAAGCTCCTCCCGCCAGACACGTCGCGCGGGTCAGGCCGCTTGAAGGCCAATCCGGGGGATCTAGAACAGAAGCCGAGCCTCCTCCGGGGCTCCAGGCGCTCGAGGCCTGGCGTTCACTTTCGGATTCGCCGCCCCAAGCGCAGCTCGCCGCCCCAAGCTCTCCACCTCACGCGAAGATGGCCAACTTCTCCAACGTGGACGCTGGAGGGAACGCTGGCGCGCCCGCCGCGAAGGACGCGGGCGGCGACAAGACCTGGAGCGTCAAGCCGTCCGAGATGACCAAGTTCCGGCCCAACCCGATCCGCGCGATCGTCGACAACATCGCCAGCCTCCCGCGCAATATGGACAAGAGCCTCATCCCGCTCTCCTACGGTGCGCTCCCCGTCGAGTCTCGCTCGGGTGTGCTCAGCCTAGCTCACTGCTCACACTGCCGCGCCGTGTCTACAGGCGACCCGACCATGTTCGGCAACCTGAATCTGCCCGAGGTGCTCACCGACGCCGTCGTCGCCAACGCCAAGTCCTTAAAGCACAACGGCTACTTGCCGATGGTGGGATCGGACGCAGCGCGCGAGGCTGTGGCCCAAGCATACAGCCCTGCAGACTTCCCCGTCACTAAGGATGTGAGTGTAGCGCGCACTGGTGTAGGCCCCGTCGTTGCCAGCGTATCTAATCTCCACGTCGTTACCGGTGCAGGACGTGGTTATGACGCATGGCGGCGTGGGAGCCATCTCTCTGGCGATCATGGGCTTAGCCAACCGTGGCGACAATGTTCTGCTTCCCAGCCCGGGCTTTTCGTACTACGAAGTGCTCTGTGAGGCCTACGATGTCGAATTTCGCTTCTATAACCTGCAGGTATGCCATGTAGAGTTCCGATCATCGATCAAAGCTGTGACTCATCCGCATGCCGCCTGGGTCTGACAGCCGGAGAATGCCTGGGAAGCCGACCTGACGCACATGCAGTCCCTCATCGACGACCGCACGAAGGCCATCGTGGTCATCAACCCAGGAAACCCCAGCGCCAGCGTCTACAGTAAGGTATAGTAGACACGTCTCGCTATATGACCGGGTCCGTCCTGCGCACTTACACGAACTTCCCGCGTACAGGAGCACCTCAAAGACATCCTGGCCGTCGCAGACACCAACAAGGTCCCAGTTATCGCGGTAAGCACCTTTCCCTCACTTTTGTCGCCTCCAAGGTACTTGGCTGGCTAATGCTCAACCCACGGTCGATGCCAGGACGAGATCTACGGCGACATGGTCTTCGGCGACGCCGTGTTCCACCCCATGGCGTCTCTCTCCACCACCGTCCCGGTCATTGAGGTCAGCGGCATGGCCAAGCACTTTCTCGTTCCGGGTTGGCGCGTGGGATGGCTCATCGTCCATGATCGCGCGGGGGTGCTCGAGCAAGCACGTCTGGGCTTCCGCATGCTAGCCCAGCTACGCTTCGCACCCAACTCACTCGTACTGAGCGCCGTCCCTGCCGCGCTTACCCCGACGCCGGGCAGTCCGGAAGAGAAAGCGCTCGCCGAGTTCAAGACAAACTACTACGCTACTCTGGAGAGCAACGCCGAGCTCACGGCCAGCAGCTTCACGAAGACGCCTGGTCTCGAGTCGGTGAAGCCCCAGGGCACCATGTATGCTATGGTAATCGCTCGCCCCACGAACGCGTGCGCGCTGCTCTGTCGTCGGCGTGATTGAGACTTATTGTCGCTTGTTCCGCAGCTCAAGATTGACCCGAGCGCGTTCAGCGACATCGAAGACGACGTTATGTTCGCGACCAAGTTGTTGCAGGAGGAGAGCATCGTCGTGCTTCCTGGACAGGTACGGTTGGCTCTTGATCAGACTGGGGAACTGAGAGTAGCGACTGATACACGAGTGCTCGTGGTATGCGACGTGATCGATGCGCGCAGTGCTTCGGGATCTCCAACTACATGCGCATCTTGATCGCGCCGCCGCAACCGATCTTAAAGGAGGCGTTCGAGCGCATGGACGCCTTCTGCCAGCGCCACGCCAAGCTGTAACTCGTGGTAGGCGAAAGTGCACGACGTGAAGTGTGGTGTCAAGCGAGGAACGCTTCATTTTGAATGAGTGACTTGCAGAGTATGAAGGACTTGGTTTCAATGCAAATCTATTCGTCCTTTAGGTTCATACAGCATTGGCGCTTGATCTCGACAGGAGTCACGCGACCGGGTCGCTTGTCTTGGTATCGGTGATAGGTAGGCAAGGCGTATCCGATTGTTCGTCGCGGCGTTCACATGTTCATGTCCTCGTCACTGCCGTCGGGGCGAAGGATCCACTCGAGCTCCGACAGGTCGACAGCGCGCGCGGGCTGCTGGCCCTGCGGCTGTAGACTGTGTGATACGGCGTAGGGCTCGTAATGGTTGTAGATGCTCGCCGCATCGGGGCGGAGCGCCATCACCACTCCCTCGAGGTACTGCACGCGCTTCCACAGCTCGCGCACCATCTCCTCCAGGTCGGCGGTGCGCTGCTGCGCGCGCACCCGCGAGCGATGCGCGGCCACGCGGTTCTTCTTGCGCTGGAGCTCCTCCGGGTCCAGGTTCTTGTCCTCCTCCGTCGTAGGGATCGTCACGCGCGGTCGTCGGCGTCGAGGCGGTCGGCCCACCTCGGTCTCACCCAGCATGTCCGTGGGCGGGGGCTTGGACGACCGCGAGAGCAGCTCCGTCACGTCCGCCTGCGTCACAGTCGGCGGCGCGAGGTGCAGGCCTGGTGCCAGCGGCATAGGGTCCATATCTTGTCTACAGTGCGCCAGCCAGAGGTGTGAGTGGTCGGAGGCGAATCGAAAAGTGGCAAGCGATCAACCGACGTTGCTGGGCGACCGACGGACCGCGCGACCACGCAGCCACCATCACTCGTCCTTCGCTATCGAAAGCCGACGCGGAGATCCCTACTTGCGGCGCAGCTGGCTCGCTCGCCACCGCCTCCGTCGTGGCATCCGCTCAGCGTGGGTCCAGTTGTATGCTTGTTGGCGAGGTTTCAGTGAGGGAATGGCTGGAAAGTGTACCCTAGAGTAAAAAAGCGAACCTATCCATCCTGCGATGACGAGCCAAATTTCCAAAAGTCGGTTCGATTCGATCTTACTGAGCTCGAGACAACGATCATCGTTTGAACCGTGCTTTGTATCTCCGAGGTTTGAAGACCATCATTCATCCAACGGTTTGTACCCCTTCGTGGGCAAGAACCGGCGAAATGGCTTTATACGACGGTCGCAATTGTGGACCCGACTTGAAATGTGCACTCAGTGCGACGTCCAAGCATTTCTTGTTGGCTACGCTTTGATGCCATTCTCTCTCGCGAAAGAGTTAACCCACGAGTGTCCCAGATGCGACGAATGACGGTCGCTTGGATGCACAATGAGAATCCTAGACGGCTGCTTCGGTTGGTGACTGCGCGTGACTGTTTGGTGGACTATCGACGGCAATGGTTGCGTTGGATGACCGATCAACCAAATGATATCTGGTTCGACGAACCACTGAAGGTGACGACGATCTTGTATGGCACGTCGGCCAGCAGTGCTAGTCGCCACCGAAGGTGTCATCTCGCCTTGCTTCTTCGCGCTTTGACAAATTCACAGCACTCGCTTCATTTGATATTATTCTGATACATTTAGACACGCCAACGCATTTACCTTCTGACGCTCACGTTTCACCTCACCGTTCCCACTCACCATTCGGTCGTATCATCCGCAGCAGCTCCCGACCCACCTCTCACGTGGAACAGTTCCTGACGCTGCCACGCACACTCCCACAGGACGACAACGACGAATCCAGTGACACTCACGAGTCGCCGTACAGCACCCACTCGAGCTCCGCCTCAACCGGACGCTGTTCGCCGCTCGGGTTGTGAGCTATCGGGTCGTAGTGGTCGTAGAGCTCCGTCAGGTCCGGGCGAAGCGCCATGACCATGGCCTCGAGGTACTGCACGCGATGCCAGAGCTCGAGCACCATGTCTTCCAAGTCGGACGTACGCTCCTTCGCGCGGTCGCGAGCGCGCTGCGCCGACATGCGGTTGCGCAATCTCTGGAGTTCGTCTGGTGGCAGCTTCAGATCGTCCTCGGTGAGTGGTAACGGCTCGCGTGGCAGACGGCGGAGACGTGGAGGCAGCCCCACCTCGGTCGGTTGGTGTTGGGGTGGCGCTGCTCCGGAGAGCAGCTCTGCCATGTCTTGCTCGGACACGGTGGGAGGCTCGATGCGCACTGGCAATTGATTGTTCATCGGTGTTGCTGTCGATGCCGTTGTTGTAGTTGACGAGTAAATTGAGAACTGAGGTGGTGAAGGAGCATCGTCGGATGCTGCCAGATCAGTTCATCGGCTCTGTGCAAGTATGAGGTAGTCGCTGGTTTGTTTTGAGGACTTGGGTGGTCGACGCTAGTATCGTACGGCTGGTTTTAACGCGTGTTGGGAACGCGGTTTATTGTTCGTTATGAAACTTTCACGGGCTTGGTCACCACCGGCGAGAAGGGATAGGTGTGTGTTTGCTGGCTTTACTGTTAATTACTTCAACACCCGACAGTCTCGGCAAGAACCACTTGCTTTATTGGGAGCATTCCTCGCCGTGTCCGCGCACGTAGGCAAACGGCTCTAGCGGTAACGGTTGGCGCTGGAGTCGAGCAGTAGGGAGTTATTACTGCGTGCCGCTTCAGCGCGCGGGCAGCAGTCAGCTAAAGTGCCGGGGGGAAGCGCGAGATCGCTTGTTGCCGGAGTAGTTAGCCATTTAGGCCGGTGAGAATCAGAAAAAAAGCGCAAATGGGTCAACGGTTTCGCCACGGCGGCTGGGCCGTCAAAAGGTGCAACGAATTCATCCTTTTGCATGAGCGTGTAACACGTCAGTTCGCCCGGCTTTCTTTCCATGGTTGAGGTCGGAACATGCCACGAGCTCGCGGTGCTCGACTGGAATTCGGACACTTGGGCGACGGCGCCAGGAGAAAAAGACAGGCAACGGAGCTCGTTTCAAGGACTCCGCGCCATCTTTTGCTCTCCACGTCACCCCACCTCACCATGAGCCAGTACCAGATGTATTGTTCGGGGAAACGTCTCTCAAGAGCGCCAATGCTTTGAAATCTAGTCCACGCCCGAGCAAGGGCGATACTCGCGTTACTTGTTGGAGCCGCCGACCTCAGCCAAGAGGAGCTCCAAGCACGCGATACGCTTCTGTGCTTGGGCGGCACACTCAGCGACACTGGCTTGACTCGATGGCTGCCCGGGCTCAAAGGCGTAGAACTTGTCGTCCGTCCCCTCGTCCATCGTCTCGACGACGAATCCGCTCCAAAGCAGCAGCGCGACCGCGACCTCACCGCCCAACGCCCCGACGTTCGCGACGAAGAACTTGTTGCTAGCGCGGATGCGCTGAAACTTGTGCTCGGTTGGCTGGGAAGCGATGTTGGACAGATAACGCAGCACTGAACAGCACCCAATAAGTAACCATCCAGTTCGACGAATGAACCGAGCGACGAAAGTCGCTGCAACTTACTCGCTGTGATCGCATTCTGGGTCGATCCGACTGTTGTAGACGACAAAATAGCTCTAAGTCGTTCCATGATAGTACCTGTGCCACACATTACCAGCGTCAAATGAGCTGCAGGGTTTAGCAGCATCGATAGCTGTGTGGGAACGTACTTGACTTCAAGGGAGGAAGGGATGGCGCGCCATCCACGACAAACGCGGCAGGATTCGTCAGGTGGTCCCCAGTGTTGAAACCAACACCACGGATCTCACTGTCCGGGGGAAGTCGGATGACGAAGTCGCCTCCTCCGTTACCGCCACACCGCACTTCGCGGCCAAAGTTGGTGCGAAGCTTGACGCCGTCCGTCCACGCTCCCTTGCGGCCCGACACTTCCACAACGTACTCATCCTCCCACAGATCGATCGCCACGGTAGGGGACTTGGCGGTGTTTCTGGCTGTCGCATTCCCTACCAGCGTGCCGTGCACGACCGAGTCTGTCGCGTCGCGCGGTGTCATGGGGGCATAGAGGAACTGAATGCCGTCTAAGAATTGGCCTCCCCACACTAGACAGGCAGGATAATGTGTCAGATCACAGTAGTTCACACCACAACAACAGCGATACCCACTTTGAATCCGCGAAACGCGATAACCGGATCGCGCAGCGGCTACCTTGTCAAGGCAACGCTTGTCGGGAATAACTCCGTTTGGGCCATACGCCTTCAGCGGTGGTGCCGATACGTACCGCTGACTCAGTATCTTCGCGAATGCGGCACTATCGTCGAAGGAAACGAAAGGGAGTATCGCTAAATGACTAACGACTACCCCAATGCGTGGTTGGGTGTCGTCGCTTGGTCGTGGGTTCCTGACGATCAACGCGCTGATAGCGTTGTCTTGAAGCCAGCCGGCAATGTCCGCTTCAATGTCTACCAGTTTACCCCCATCGACGAACACAGCGACCCCGTGGCTCGAAGCGGCGATTGTGATAGCACCGTACTGGCTAAACTCAACTGCAGCTGGACCCGACATTGCTTGCTCCGAGTCTCCCGTCTTGTACTTCAGATTCCACGCAAACTGTCCAGCAGCCCAGTTCCTTGCCACTTGGAAGCAGACGGGGGAAGAGTTCAGGCCTGTCGGATGGATCAGGATCTCCAAACAGTCTTGGATGGGCTTATCAGAGACGTCGCGACGTAGGTGAGAGAGTTCGTCAATGCGGAATAAAAACGACGCGACAAAGCCATCGCTCGACGCTTCAGATGGTACACGGAGCTGCTGGCCGCCGAGCAATTGCATCCCGAATGCGCGCTCGCCATCACGCCCGCTGTTTGGGATACGGAAGGGCTTGCGCAGCGCACCAAAAGAAGAGCGATCACCGTCTTCGAAGATGTGATGGTCATAACCGGAGACATCGATCATGCAGCTCCCCGATAGAGCCCGAGGTGGATCTTGCAACGGGTAGTAACCAGTTGGGTTGCGGCTGAGCACGAACGCGCGAATGTCGTGCGACTCGGTTGGACACAGCATGAACGCTAGTGCTTCCGCCGCGATGGGCTTCTCGTTCAGCGCTCCGATCATTTGAATGGCGCCCGCAGCTCGTTCATTGAGGTCTTCCGACTTGATTCTTGCACCTTGGGACGATGCTCGAGCACAGAAAGGATTCACGCACGCAACATTGTCGCATCCGACAACCAGAGTGCGGAAGATTTGCTGCAGCACATCGGCTTTTGATGGGACTACAGATGCCTCAGTGCTGGCATGCTGCTGTACCGAGGCGCCAGGAGGTGTAGTCTTCGAGACAGATTCGCCGCTTTTGCCATCTTCTTGACGCCCACTCTTCCATTCGCTCGATCCTGACACGCGTCCTTGAACTTCACCCTTCTTTACGATGCGGGAACTGTCCAGCTCCTCCTGCTCAACTTTTGCGCGCGCCTGAAGGATTTCAACGCGCTCGGACGGTAATTGCTGCTGCAGACTCTGGTTCATGCGATGGATAGTTGTCTTGAGCCAGTCTTCACTGACATCACGACGTCTAGTGCGCATTGCGTCCCAGTTTTGGGTATACCGCCTCGCAGTATCGACCACCTCTTCGCTTGAGAACGCAAAGATATACGACAACTTCTTTCCCCATCCGACCTCGTACGTCAGCGGGCAGTCCAGTTGGTCTTCGCACGAGTCGCAGTGAAGCCATCGCTTGAAATGCTCCGAGTACACCTCTGTCCAAACGTGGTCTGTAACGTCTAGCACGTAGCGTGCCTCGAACCCCATCGCGCGGCAGCAGAGCGTGAAGCAATTCGCCCATTCTCCGCATCGCCCCGTGCGTGTCGTCAGCAGCTTGACAGGGTCATTGTACCGCGGGAAGCGCGTGAAGCTATTGCAGCTGGGGCATTGGTAGACTTCGACGCGACTAGCTTGCCCGGCGATTTCTTCAGCAGTCTGAGGGCCCTCTGTCCGGACGGCGCGCGTCTTCTCATGGTTACAGGAAGCGCATCGTGGCTGGTTCATCCACGTGAAGAACTCGCGTTTAAACCAGTGAAGTAGCTGCTTCACGAGCTCATCCTGGTACAGAGGCATCGGCGACGGATTCGCTCGTGCTTTCTCCTCCAAAATTTTCACAGGGATGTGCTTCAAAGCCTCTTCCTGCATCGCTTTGCTTTCGTACGACCGCGATCGTTCAACACCATCTTCCAGCCGCTTCCTCATGGACGGCTGATGCCTGCGGTAGTGCGCGTCCAACATCGCTGCGTCGTTTCGCTTGCGCTCGCTCCCGAGGATAAGTCGCTCAGACAGTCCGCGGCCAACG
This sequence comes from Phytopythium oedochilum, assembly GCA_023338025.1. Classification (NCBI taxonomy): domain Eukaryota; phylum Oomycota; class Peronosporomycetes; order Pythiales; family Pythiaceae; genus Phytopythium; species Phytopythium oedochilum. The sequence continues at coordinate 31,896 of JAADXX010000133.1, read as the reverse complement.
GATGATGATGCACCGTCAGAGACAAAGCGGCTCGCGAACAGGCACTCGCCAAAGTCGCTGTGCTCACGACCAGAGTCGCACACAAATGCACCGATCGGCGCAACTTGGTACCAAATGTAAACAGGCGTGGTGCCAGCGCCGTCGTTCACATTCGTCGGGATTTTGATAAACCCCTCGCCCGGCAATTGCTCGTCACCGTAGACCACAGCGACGTCCGTGATCGCAAACGTGTCAAGATTGTCACATGCGTCTGCAAGCGACATGGTGTCGAAACCCAGTTGAACAACTCCGTTGCCGCCGTCGATAGAAACAACTTGCTCCGCTAACGGCACTGTTGGCGCATCCAATGAGACCTTGTCTGCGTCTGGTTGGCGCAAAAGTGGCGAGCGTTGAACAAACAATTGGGTCAACGCACGAGGACCGCCACGCTTTATGCACAGGTACGTATAGTTGCCGTCCGAGCCAAAGTTGAGGTCGCCGGGGAGCTTTGTGTACCCAGCGGGGGCGGCAACGTCGACTTCCCCCGCCATCAGCGCAATGTCAGACACAAAGCGCGACGCCACCGCAGGCAGCTCGCTCCACTCGAGTGGGTTCACCGGCTGGAACGCTGCACAGGAGTAAGTAACGGCCCGGCCACATCGGACGAACGATATGCAAGACGCACCCGTGGAACACGTTCGCGCGCACGGACCGCACACAAGCGCCGACCCGCCGCTCGTCTTCTTGAACGCGCTCTGCACAACCGGCAGGTCACCGAACGAGCACTTGGTGCAGATCTCGTGCCAGTCCAGCGGCGCTGCGGTCACGTCACTGCTTTCCACCAGAAACAGCCGCGCGCGACGGGTTCTCGCGACTGGCAGCATGTTCGGCAGGTCCGCATCGGGGCGACTCAGCACCTTCCCGTCGGACGAGAGCAGCGCCTGCTCGTCCGGCGCCAGACCGACCAGCGACATGAGCTGACACTGGAGCAAGTCAAGCGACACGAGCACCGTATCCGTCCCGTCGGCGGCGGCCACCGCGGTCGTAACAACCGAGTATCTGGCGAAGTTGCGATAGGAAAACAACGAATAATAGAGGGTCAGTCGAACGGCATTGAAGCAGGTAACCTCCTCCTCCGCACGCTACGCGCGACGCACTCTTGGGTGTCGAATACGACGGCGAGTTGAACGCGGTCCGCATCCTGATCGCCCCCCTCCATTTCGGCTTTTGGGCCACGAAGAAAATCCCCTTCAAGTCAAAAGCACGCCTTCAGGCTTCAATCTAACGTTATTTTCTAGTCCAAACAAACGTTTGTTTGCTAGCGAGAGTTGAAGTCGTTGCGACCTTCCGCGCAATTTCATACTCACCGCGCATACAATCACCCGAGAAAGGACGGGATGCGACGGACCAAGCCGCTGGGCGAGCAGCAAGCGAGGCGCCTGCGCCAGCTCCGCGAAGCCAATGACCGGCACATCCACCGCCTGCACCTGTCCGAAGTGCCGAGCGCCGGCCGGTCGGTCGCCGAGCAACCAGCTCCTCCTGATCGCGGCGAGCGCACCGTGGAGGCCGTGATAGACGCCAGAAGCGTGCTACGCGGACGTGAAGCGGTGTCCACAGCGACCAGACTGCGCGACAAGATCTCCGCCGCGCGGAGCGGCATCCAGACTGAGCGGTGCGATAGGTCTCCGGGTGAATTAGCTCGTCGGCCCCTCCTGCCGTCGCTTGAGACTCGTGATGTAACTGCACCGCGCGTGACTGGAAATGGAGACGATCCTAAGCGCGCGACTACTACTTGGAAGATCGGTGCTGTTCGCCGACGGTACGCGTTCCAGAGATACGATGAGCAGGCAGGCTCTCAAGGGAAGAGGCGGATGGGGAAGGACGAGATGGAGTGGCTGGAGAAGCAGCTTCAGTTCGCCCAGCGAGCGTCTGCGCTCGAGAGGGAGTGCCTCAACGCATGGCGAGCATTTTACGCTAGCGCAAGCACGACCAGCACATCATCCCCATCGAACGCGCCGAGTCTTGTGAACAAGCAATTCGAGGAGATTGGCTCGAAAAGAACCCAAGATGGACGCGCGCTCCTCCAGCAGCTCTCAAGTCTCCGCCAGAAAACGACCAGGATCGTGCTCAAGGTGCACGAGATGAAGGACGGTGCGCAGTTTTTTTCAGAGCTCGAGGACCTCATCGAGGACATGGAGCAGTCGCTGTCGGCGTTCCGGGAAGCGCAACTCGAAACGTACGAGAACTATGTTCTCGAGGAAGGCATGCTGGAAAAGGATCTCAGCGCATTTGTCGAAAAAATGGAGGCATGGGACCAGGGCGGGCGTGAACTGCCTAGTCTATCTCAACGACTGGGCACGACTCAGAGCAGCTGGCCCCGGGAGCTAGTTCGAGGCCAAATTCACATCGACAACGACGCGGTTGAGCAAGGTAATCCACCCGGTAGCAGCACAGAGGGGTCAACTGAAGACGAGATGGTCCGCCGCGTGCGTCATCTCAACAGCGCAATTATGCAGTCTGGCGGCTTGAAGGACGGATGGGACGACCGAGATCACGCTGTTTTTCTCCACGAACTGTCGAAGTGTGGACTGTCGGATGGTTATCTGCTTCGTCGGAATGACTCAGCCGAAAAGGAACAATTCCCAACGTCCAACCAACAAGAACACGACTCGAAGCCTGACACAGGCAGAAGTGTCGACTATGAAGCTTTGGTGGCGAGGTTCATCCGGAAGTGCTCGACAAAGTTAGTTACCAAGACGACTGACGGTGTTCGCGCTCACTGGAAATGGTACATTAGCCACACGAAGCTTGTCGAGGAGAAGAAACGAGCGATTGCTGAGTGGAAACAACGAAAGGAAAAGCAGCGCCGAGAATTACTCTCGGGTACAGAACACGACGACGCTATCAGTGAGCAGGTCATGGCTGGCAAGACCCGGAAATCCAAACAAGGTCCTGAAATAGGAGGTGGAAGTCCCAATTGCGACAAGGATTCCAGCGAGCGAGCAAGGAAGGACCAGCTTCTGCGAGAGTGGAAGGAGAAGAAACTGCAGCAGGAGATCGAGAGAGAGAAAGAGCACCAGCTGATGTGGGAGGAGCGCGAAGCAAAGGTGTAGTAGCACGGGCTGCATGACTGGTGGTCGCAAAAGATGGCGCTGCCCTAATACTCATTTGTGTGTTTTGCTTAACAGAGGAAGCAAGCCCACCTCGAAGCAAAGCAAAAACTGCAACTGTACAATTTGCAGCGGGAGGAAGAAGCAAGGCTTGTGGCATCTGCTGCACAAGAGCACTCAACTACGCCGTCACCGGTAAGCATGTCTGGAGGTTGTTGTCTGTGTCGTACAGTGTGTGGAATAACTCCATTGTCAACCATATGACGACAGCCGCGAAATGAAGAGCTGATGGAGCGCTCTCGCCAAGGCATTGAACAAGCAAAGGCGAAGCGCGCGCAGTTAGAAGCGCTCGAGGCTCGACAAAAGACCCAGACGATACTGCCTCCTCGCCCGGAGTCAGCGAAGCGAATGATTCAGTCGAAACGGAAAGAAACCGATGGAGCTGCTGCACTCCAAGCAACAGAGAGCTTCAAGGCGCGCGCACTCAGCAAACACGAGCTGCGGAAGAAGGCGCGTGAACGCCAGCGCCTGAGCGCTCACGACACGTACATTCCTGGCGGCGACGTGGCGTCTGACGTGAAAGTGAAAAGCTTTGGCCACATCCCCATCCAGCCCCGCGCCATCCCAGCGTGGCGAAAGCAGTTGTAAAGGCAAGCAACGACAAACCGAGCGATGAGCGGCGAGAGCAACAAACAGCATGTTCCATAAATATGTGGGCACTGACGAATACTTCGCATGCGACAGCCAGTGAGCTCCAGCCGGATCCGAGGGCGAGAGAAGGCTTTACGTGGCTGGGTTATGCTCGGGGCAACCTTTGCATTTGCACGCATCGCCACACGTGCACTCATGTCCGTTCGACATTCCACAGCCAGGAACAGCCCACCCAACCGCGAGTGCGGCGGTGTGCGCCACTGTCATCATGTAGCGAGGGCACGAGTTCCGTGGGCACACGTCGGTGTCGCACATGTGCGATGCATCGCCATCGATGGAGTCGGGTCGACCTGAGCTCGGCATGTTGGTGAACACACTTGATGCGAATGACGGCGACCAGCTCACCTGTGGCGGTGACGTTGGGCGGGAGTGCCCGCCGCCATCCGATACGTCAAATAGTGTGAATCCCGCGCGCATGCCAGCGTCAATCAAGTCGGTGGCATCCGCAAGCGTCGCGACCACAAGAACTTCAGACGACTCCACCAGCAGCACAAGCTCTTCAACACCTTCCACGGGCACTAGCGCTTGCTTCAGTGCCTCCCCACGCGATGACAGCGCCAACCCAGCAACACGCAGGCGAAATCGGCGGGCCAGCGGCGTTGCTTTGATCGACGGAACCTCGAATCCGACAGCTCTGATAGCGTCGCACAGGTCGTCGACGTGCATTTGTCCCCGTACAAACACTTGGTGAGCGTCGAATGTGAGTTCCGCCCACTCAACGTTGTCAACCGCACGAACCGCAGCCATGACAGTCGCGCCGCAGTTACCGGCACACATCATCCCTTCCACCGTCAGCACAACTTCTTTTCGCGTCCACTTGAGCTCAGACTCGTCAACGATGTCGATGTGGCACAGTCCCAGGTTCACCACAGACGACAAGGACGTCCGCAAGTCTACGGACTCGTTTGTTCGGACGGCAACCAAGCATTGCGCGCTGCCGTGTGTCGAAGATGGGCTCAAGTCGGGCAGGATGTGCGTACTGCGAACGACTGGGAGCGCGGCTACCATCGAGATGATCGTGTCGACCGGAAGTCCGCTAGCCGCGGTCTTCTCCAGCAGCTGTACTTGCAGCAGGAACCGCTTGATTATGCCACTTGGAGGACGCTCGGGTTGCTGGGTAGTCGGAGTGTCCGGAACGGTTATCCCTGAGACCTTGCCGAGCATCAGAGACGTGCTGGACGTCGGTGACGAGTGATTGCATGTGCAGTTTTCGACGCAGTTGCATCGGCCACCGTAGCTACGCGAGCAGCCGTTGTCAAGGCAGTTGGCGACCTGACTGCCGTCACATGGCGCGTTCATATCGTCACTGCCGTTGGGTCTTGGCTTGTCGGGATCCATAATCTTCTCCAAGACGAGTCGGCTCGCCAGCTCGACCCGATCACCCGCGTCATGGACGGAAGGGACCGCCCAGTCAGCTTCAGCCATGGCAACTTGCTCAGCTGCTAGCACCAGTGTCAGCGGGTCATGTGCTGTCTCGGAGAGCCTGTCCTTCGTACAGGATCCGCAAAGTGCGCCTTCACCGCTCGAGCGTGCGAGTCGTCGGCAGTTGGCAGTTGCGCATACCCTCGCGCCGCCGTGGTCGGAGCAGAATCCCGTGATGCCGCGCGCTGGCTGGTCGCAGTTGGGCTTTTTGCACCGCTTCGCTCCTCCATGCGCTCGGCATTTCCCGCCGCCCTGGTCGATCTTGGTGCAGCCGGGCTCGCTGCAGCGCTTGCCGCCGCCGTGGGCCGTGCAGAGCCCGCCGCCAACGTCCGCCTTGGCGCATCCAGGCGACTGGCAGCGCTTCCCTCCGCCGTGCGCGCGGCACAAGCCCTTCCCGGCGTCCACCTTGGCGCACCCCGGCACCTGACAGCGCGCGCCGCCGCCGTGCTTGCGACAGAAGCCGCCGGTCTGGTAGCCCTTGACGCAGCCTGGGTACGAGCACTTCTTGCCGCCGCCGTGCGCGACGCAGAAGCCGCCGCCAGCGTCCACTTTCTCGCACCCTGCGGACGAGCAGTGCTTGCGCGCTCGCCGATTCGTGGGCGTGCTCGACGCCGAGCGCGCCGACGCCGGTGGCGACGCCATGGGCGAGGGCAGCGCGCGGGCGAGGAGTTGGGCACGCGCCGCTGTGCGTTTCGCACGTCTTGGTAGTCGCGACGGGCACTGACGTGGCGTAGAGGAGATTGACGAGCGCGCCTCTCAAGTCGAACGACGGGCGAGGTTTGTACACCGCAAGAGAAGGCGGCGGAGGTGCTCGCTCGCTTCTGGCGGTCATCATTGAGTTGCCCGTTTCATGAAGGGTAAAAGCGCAACTTGAGTGAGGATTTCTGAACTTTCGAGCAACTTTAGCCGAAGACGACTTGCAGTTTGGTTTGGTTGGAGAGCTGTCGCCACATCAACAATTGCGGGCTGTGGACCAGTCGACCGACCACCTGATAACGCCACGGTTGCAGCACCGCAACTGCGTCGACGACGCCCCCGCTATCGCTGCCACTTCGACTCGTCGGCTGCGAGTCCAAGCGCGTGGCTCTGCTGGAGCTCTCTCGCTGTCGCCAACGAGCCGCAGCACAGCAAAGGTTTCCAGTTACATCGCTCTAGGAGCCTTGGCAGGCGGTGCTCGCCATCCTCGAAGAGAAGAGAGAGCGCACCTTCGTCCAGATTGAGGCGGAAGTTCCAGTTCTCGAGCTCGCGGACCTTGGCTTCCAGCTCCTTCTCGCTCAGCGTCGCCAGCTCTGGAAGCCCATCAAGCCACAGCAGCATGTCCGCACCTATTAGTCAGACTACCGAGCCGTGGGAAGAAAACAGCATGCCGTGTAAAGAGCGCACCGATCCACTCGCGGTGGTTCGGGCCGCGCGCTGTCCCCTGGTGCGTCAGGAACTCGTGCAGCGCCTCCAGCTCCTTGTCCAGCGGCACTGTAGGAGGGATCGTCTGTATGCGTGAGGAGCGTGCAGCACGCGCAGACTTGTATCAGTATCTCGGACAATCTGCCCGCGCAGCGAGCGCCGCGCCAGCCATCGACGCGCACCGACCTCCGGGAACGACCTGTCCATCGTGGCTGCTGATTCCTCCAAAAGTGACGGACGGGTTACACTATGGCGGGTTACACTCACATGACGTACCCTTCGCGCTACCTTCACACGACCTTCATGCAACTGCATCGACAGAATTGCGCGTCAACTGCCACCCACACCCAGCAACGCACACGTTGATGCCTCGACCACCTCGGCGCTAGGCGTCCGTTCCGTCCGCTCCGTGCCGCCCCCTCCCGCTCCACACGCCTCGCCAGCATGCTGCGGCTGACGGTGGCGATGCCGCGGCCCGCGTCCCGGCTGTGGCCGCGCGGGCGGCGGCCGTTCCTGTCGTTCGTGGCGCCGTCCGAGTCGCTGGTCAAGTCGCACCGCGAGAGCAAGGTCGTGCCCTTCTCGTGCGAGCAAATGTTCGATGTGGTCGCGGACGTGGACCGGTACAACGAGTTCCTCCCCTTCTGCGTCGACTCGCGCGTGCTGCGCCGACCCAACGACAACGTCATGGAGGCCGCGCTGCGCATCGGCTTCCGGGTCTTCACCGAGTCGTACACGTCCCGGGTTCTCATGGTCCGGTGTGTGCCGTCTGGTCAATTGGAAGCTGCGTCCACTACTGGACGGTCGCCACCTCTCACGGCCGCTCTTGTATGGCATGCAGGCCCAACAAGATCGTCATTCGATCCATCGAGTCGCCCACGTTCAAGCGGATTGAGAGGTGCGAGCACTATGAGACGAGCTGGCGGAGCCTGCACTCGTCCCTGACTGTATGGCGCGTCTGTACGCAGTGAGTGGCTGTTCAAGCCGGCCGCGGGGTCACCCGAGTCGTGCCAGATCGACTTCACGGTTACGTTTGAGGTCGCGTCCTTCCTGCACGCGAGCGCCATCCAGCTCTTCTTCGACGACGTGGCGCTCACGCAGCTCAACGCCTTCGTCTCGCGGGCCCGCAAGATCTACGGGCCCGGAAACCGAGCGCGCCAAGTTCATTCCGGGTCGCCAATCGCACCGCAGCCCGGCGCACCGCAAGCTTGGAATAGGGACGCGAGTGCGGTCGCTCCTCGCGCACCAACTCCGACGAAGCCTGTCGAGAAGGCAGTCGTAGCAGAGCCGACTGCTCCAGCAGTACCGACACGAGAGCGATCGGTTGAAGAGGGTTCGCGGTCATTCTACGCATCGGACGAGCTGTGCGAGAGCGCGGCGCGGCGAATCAAAGGCGGCATCTCGCCCGAGAGCTTTGACGAGATCGCGAGCATCTATCGGCGATACGCGAATGCAGAGGCGCAGCTCGACTACCGCGGCTTCCGCTCCGCGTGTGCAGAGCTCGGTGAGGTCTACCAGGACTTCAAGGATATCAGCGAGAACTCGGTCATCTCTGGCGCGGTCTTCTCGTCGCTCGAGACCAGCGCTCGCTCGCACCGGGACTGGCTGTCGCTCGACGACTTTGTCGTGGGCGTGTACATGATGACCAAGGGGACGTTCGAGCAGAAGGCGCACAACCTCTTCCACCTGATCGACACCTCCGGCGACGGCAAGATCTGTCGCGAGGAGCTCACTCGCGCTCTGCGGCGGCGCGTCGCGACGGTGCGCAAGATCTTCCCGGCGCTGCTGCGCGACCAGGTGCAGATCCAGCTGCAACTCGTCGAGGAGCAGGAGGGCAGCAGCAGCAGCAAGGCCGAGCTGTCGTCGGCCAGTAGCCAGGACGCAGCCATCGAGAAGGGTGTGCGCGCGCTCGACGCGCTCATGGTCGAGATCGAGGCCGAGATTCCGCTGGCCGTCAACCAGATCTTCCTCGAAGCAGACTTGGACCAGGACGACTTTATCAAGGAGGAGGAGTGGCTGCTCGCGTGGCAGGCGCACCCGGAGTTCGTCGAGCTGCTCTCCATCGACGGGCTCAAGAAGGTCGCGCAGTGGGCCGCCGTCGTGCGCGGCGGAAATGACCGGCCAGGCGCTGCAGATGACACGGAGGAGCTGTCGACCGACCCCGACACGCGTCTGACCCACGTCGACTAGATGCATGATCATTGGGGCGAGGCTCATGTCGGGTGGACGGGGATGATGAGCTGCTGGAAAGCGAACGGAAAGCATGCCGCAGCGCATGCTGTCGGCTCCGATCCAACGGTCCGCGCCAAGAGAGACGGGAGGAGGAAGGCGTTGGTGACTGTTCATGACCCCAAGCGGCCAGCCATGTGATTAAAAACGCAGCGCTAACGCCTCTCGATGTGTTGCGATCTTATACGCCATGTGCTCCGCCACGAGATCTCGGAGCAAACGGAGTTCCGTTTCGCTCTTGAAGGGGAGTGCCCAATCGCAGCGCGGAGATGGCCCGCAGTCCATTCTGATTGAACGAAGGATTGCGATACGATCGCTAGCATACTCGCACCTCGGTGGATCAAGTGGCCCCGCATCACCAACCCACCAAGCGGTTCACAGCCAGAGGCTGTAGCTGCAACCCCTGTGCCGGCAAGGCGACGGACTGGCCTTCCGGAGTCCTGGGTCGCCCCAGCGGTAGCTAACGTCCTCATCGATCTTTGGACCCATCGGTGGGCGAGCGACCCGCTCGGAGCGCAACGGTCGAGGCAGCGGGTGACGATCCTAGGTGTAGCCAAGGTATACGGTAGACTCGAACAAACGGGCGTGACGACCGGCGCTGCGTGGCGAGCAAGCGACTGGTCAGCCTGTTCGTGAGACAGCGGCTGTTTCGGGCAAGGAAGGCGCTCATGCGGTTACGTTGCATCGATTGGAGCGAGTGTCCAGGATTTCCTTGGTGCTTGGGGGGCAGCGAAGCGTTCACATGTGAATCACGTTGCCGCATGACACGATAAATAAGGCGGATGGGCACGACGGAGGTTGAACTTGGATTGTTCTTTTATTTGGCGCGAAATCTTTTCGAGCCAGTGGGACTTCGATCTTGTTGCTGCAATTCGAAAGATCGCGATCTGCTTTCGAAAGTGACTGCATCAGCGGTCCGTTCTGACAGAAGTTTTGTGGACAGCCTGATTTTATTCCAAAGGGGCCTCTCTGAAGAAGCGACGGCTGCAGACGCGCCACCTCCGAGCGAGCGCAGTGCTTTCAAAGCACAACGGGGGAATCGAGACCGCGGCGTTCGTGACGATGACAGGCCACTCCTGTCCACTCACTCGCCTTCCATCGATAAAATCGTGTGCATCGACGCACTTTACCCATTACACTGACGTTCTATATCGCGTTCCTGCACACACGGTAGATATGTATCGTCGGCGCCTCGCGTTCCGTGAACGTTCAACAGCCGACGGCCCCAGGATCGCCTGTCCCCTCATGTAGAAACCGCTACCCTGTAGCGGAGGCCGGGCGTTGTGAAACACTCGCGGCGGTTGCCGCAACGGGGTCCCATCAGACGTTTGGCGGAATCGGCCGCACGTTTGGAAGAAAAACGAGCAATAAGCCGCCGCTTCGACTGCTGGGTGCGCCCGAAAACAGGTGGAGGGGCGCCGCCATTTTCGGAATAGGCGGGCACTTACGCGAGGTGCGCGGACGCCTCACAACCGAATCACCGGCGTCGCGCGCAGATCCACAGACAGCATGTACGCCCGCGAGAGCAACCGGAGCCGCGTGCGCGTGGCGGAGGAGGCCCTGCCGGTCCTGCCGATCGGCCCCGACGACGCGTTCCTCGTCAGCGACCCGATCCCGATCGTCTACGGCGGCGACGGCGCACGCAACTACCACCGCGCGCGCAAGCCGCGGCGCCACCAGTCGCCGTCCGCGGCGAGGCTCAGCCGCAAGTACGTCGCGTACCAGGTGAGCGACCTCAAGCAGACGGCAGTGTCGCAGCCGACGAGTAGCCAGCGCACCGTGTACGGCACGCTGGCGGCGGACGCGTCGTGGAGCTCGCCGCCGCTCAAGAAGGACCGGCCGGAGGAGGAGGAGCCGCTGCTCAAGCCGACAGCGTCGGCGGACTGCAGCAGCAACCAGAGCGAGACGGAGAGCGATAGCGACTCGGGCAGCAGCAACAGCACCGGCAGCAGCGTGGCCGCGGCGGTCGCGAGCGCCGCCAGCAGCTCGCTGCAGTCCATCCTGCGGATACGCTCGGGCGACTTTTCGTGTCGCCGAGTGCACAAGCAGGCGTCGGTCGAGTTCGCCATCGACATTGCGAGCGACGAGGACGAGGAGCTGGCCCCCGTGCGCCGCAAGAAGACGTCGCGCGCGTGCTCGTCGCGATGCGTCCCCAGGTGCGGCCCCTTGTCCATGGATCGGGCGTTTTATTACTTGTTTTTCTAAATTTTTGTGATTTTTTTCCAGACGCCTCACGATCGAGGAGAAGACGGCCTTGTACCGCGTGCGGCCCGACCTGGAGCTGACGCCCATGCCGGTGCTCCTCCAGGAGCTCGAGGAGGTGCGGCGGCGCAAGCAGCGCAAGCTCGTGTTCTCCGTCCTCGGCGCCTCGCTCGTGCTGCTCATGATCGTCGTGTTCTACTACACAATCTCCCAGATGGACGAGTGATTTATTTGCCGTACTTCCTCTGTCTCGAAATTATCCGATCAAACAAAGCATACGGACTTGCACCGTGTACGCGTAACTGCTAGCGCACATTGCTGTCCCGCCGCGAAGTCGTCGCGCTCGACGACACTACGGAGTCGGGGATTTACTTGTGTTGTGCCAGATGTGATCTTGACGAAGGAAGCACGCCGCCGAGATGCGCCAGGGCCACGTCGCTTCAGCACGCGCTTTGCGACGGTGACCGTCTCGAGCCCAGAAGTTTGCCTTGCCACAACAGTTGGAACAGCGCGCGTACACCACTTGGATACGTCGAGAGCTTGGGGTTCCGGGTCTTCGAGTAGCCACGTTTGGCTGCCGCATCTTGGTCTCAGTCGTCTGGGCAGGGCCCGGGTCCACTTCCTCGGGAGGCAGCCGCCGCTTGATCGCCATCCGGCCGAATCTCGAGTGAGCCGTCCTCGGCTTCGTCGCCGTCCTGGGACTGCGTGCTGCCAACGGTGGCATGTCCGTGCCGCGTCTCATATTGGCGGGCGTTGAAAAACTGGGAAAAGGCGGCGCTTCCATGTCCAAATGTTTTATAAAATTTATTTGCCGTATTATCGTAATCTTTATAAGTTTGTACCGTCATTCCAGTTCTGAAGGAAATTTTGGATCATTGCGACATATCTCGTACACTAAAATGCAAAATCAAATCATTGTTTATGGTTATTGTTTGTTCGGTTACAAGAAACCGGAATTTCCATGTAATCCGATCCGCAATCCCATCTTTTTTCCCAGGAATAATTTGTGACGGGTAGTACTATGTTTCCCGCGAATTCTGAAACAAAAGATCGATAGCAAAATGACGAGCGCCGCGGCTGACCGCGAGCGCTTCCGCGCCTTCCTGCGCGAGCACCGCTATGCGCCGCAGGTGCGTGCGAGCGTGTATGCCACTGACCGCGCGCCTCCCTCGTATCTAAGGCGCCGGTCCCGAACCCGCTCCGCAGGGCCAGCTGGCGCGCGCGGGCGAGCTGCAGGACCACGACCTCGACGCGCTGCTGCGGCCAGGAGTGGCGCCAGTGTGGCGCTGGGTCTGGCAGAACGTGCGCAGCGCCGAGGAGCTGGCGTGCGTGCGGCGAAATGTTCGCGTCGCGCAGCGGCAGCTCGCGTCGTGCCAGCGCGAGCGCCAGGAGGCCGCGCGAGACGTCGAAAGGCTCGAAGCGCGCAAGGCGCACGTGCTCGAGGCGCTGCGCAAGGCGAGCGAGCGCGAGCGCGCGCTGCTCGCGAGTCTGGACGCCGTCGAAACGGAGACGCGCGTGCGAACCGACGAGGTAATTGACAGCAAGCAGCGTGGCGCGTTGCAGCGCGCGTTCGCGGCCCAGCGCGACGCGGAGACGGCCAAGGTCGTGGAGCGCATCGATCGCGTGCGTCAAGCCGCAGCGGGTAAAACCGACGGTGGAGCGCCAATTCTGGCGATGGAGGCGGTTGGAGATGACCATGAGAACCCGCTGGACGTGTTGCTGCGCGAGTATTTGCGGCTGCTGAACGCGAGCCGCGAGGCCGAAGCCGTCGAGTTTGGCGACGGAGACATTGAGGTAGGTCGATGTGCGTCTGTATGACAGAGTACGAGTCCGCGGACTCACCTGATGTGGGGATGGCAGCACGTGCGGCAGTTTGGTGGGCGCGCTCTGCTTCGATGGATGCAGGAGATGGCGAGTCGCCCGGTGAACAGCGCAGCGACACGGGGCGGGGACGACGAGGACGCGCAGTATGCCGCGCACGTCGAGGAGCGAGCGGTGTCGACGCGCGATGCGTTGGACCAAGTGCGCGCGCACCTGCGACGGCACCAGAAGAAGCACATTGCGCGGTTCGCGGACACGCAGGCGACCTACGTGCGCGCGAGGCAGCTGCAACGCGAGCTATCCGACTACGAAGAGGGTGATGCGGAAATGCCGGTCGACTCGCTGGTCGCGGAGGCGGTTGAGCTCGAGATTAGCAACGCGGTGGAGCGCGCGGCGCTCGCGGCGGCTGTCGACACGTACGGGAAGGCGACGGCCCAGATTGAGGCTGTACGCAAGCACAAACTGGAGCTGGAGCACCAGCTCGAGATGATGGACAACTTCGACCGTCGGCAGCAAAACGTGCTCGACCATATCCGCACCATGCACGCCGAGAACCAGAAAATGATGGGTGCTGTTGCCGTCAGGCAGCAAGAGATTAGCACGTACGCTCGCGAGCGCGTTCTGGAGCAATACGGCGGCGGGAAGACTGGTCGGCTGCTTCAACAGCGGCAGATGCTGACGACAGAAGAGCTGAGGCAGCTGGCTAGTATGCAGCGGCGGCTCGGAGACGAGTTCGACCGCGCATTTTTCGAGTCCGTCACTATCGCTGGCAGCGGCAGAAGCGATGAAAACACTCGACCGTTGCAACGCGATCTGCTGATACCGTTCGCGGAGTTTTCCATCAACCAGCTGAACCATGACGGGAACAAGCTCGATCGCGTCTTTCATGCACTTGACGTACCATTGTACGGGAACTGGGAAGCCTTGCTGCAGCGACTGCAGGAGCTGGAGAAGTTGTCCACGCAAGGCGACGCAGAGGTGAGCTCGACGCTGAATGCGTTGATGCGGGAGCTGCAGGAGGAAGAGCGTGGCGATGCTGTTCATACGAACCCGCGAGTGGCCGCACTCGTTGAAGAGTTACGCCACATCTCGGACACGATGGAGGCCGCTTCACTCCCGCTGCTCGAACAGGCGATCCTTGCTAATCGCGAGACGAGCGACCGCATCGTGCCGCGACTGCGGGAGCTGGAAGACGACTTTGGCTCGCAGCGTGGCTGGTCGATCGGCATTTAGTTAAATCATTTGCTGGATGCGGGCATTGAATTGGTCCTCGAGGCGCTGGAGCTCGAGCCGTGCCTCCAGTAACGCGCCAGCTGCGGCGTCTTTGTTGAGCGGCAAATCGTGATACATCGCACTCATTTCGTCGCGCAATGCACGGCTGTCGGCCTCGAGCTCCTGGCATTCCTGAGTATTGCGCAGCGTGAGCATGTTGATCATCTGGTTTACTCGATGCGTTCACCAACGTACCTTTTCGAGCGCGTCCAGATTGTGGTGTTCCATCCTGTCATGGCGACAACATCGAAGCGCAAAGGTGCATGCAGGTCATTATTCGGCCGCCAGCCCCAGCATCACTCACAAACGTTATACCTGTCTCTGATTTGGTCGAACGCCACGTCTTGCAGTGCCTTCTCCAGCGATGCCTGCCGCCACAATGCGTCCGTCAGCGCTCTCGTCCTCGCGCAATGGTTCATCGCCTCGAGATGACAAACTCTATACGCACCAATTGCGCCTCACTAGCGCGCCGCTGTTCCTGGTACTCGACCGCGCGTTGCTCCATCATGACCGAGTTCTCTGGGAGTTCGCAATGACAATTAGCCCAAACAAACTCCTGCATGGGCAGCAACGGACAGCCCCCACCGTGCTTCTCGCGCTCTTCCGCAGCCGCATCCAGCTGGCGCCGAGTCATTCGCAGGTCCTGCCACTCGCGCTGCAACTCGCGCGACTGACGGTGCGCCGCGCTCGCCTGCGCGCGCAGCTCGTCCGCTCTGGACTCCGCCGCGTCCACCGCCGTCTGGAGGTCGCCCATGGCCGCCAGAAGCGCGCTCGTGCTCGGCCGGCGCACCTTCAGTACCGCCGCCGACTCGGACAGCACGTCCAGGTACAGCTGGCCGTTCTAAGCGCAAGCGTTAGCGAACGATCGCGAGGAAGATCGCCGGCGCTTCAACACACGCTCGTACCTTGGACAAGTCGTCCTCGAGCACTCCGCAGCGCCGCAGCAGCTCGTCGTACCGCTGCGTCGCCAGCGCGTACTCATCGCCCACCCGGCGCTCCGCCACCTCACGTGCGCTCATAAACCTCGCGGTCGCAACGTAGTGATCAGCACTCGACCGACACGCGATTCCCGAGAAAGGCGGCGGCCATTGAAACCTCTACATATGAATGCATGGTTCTCTATTAGAGTCATTAATATATTCAACACCCTTATCAAAATTCTGTATAAAAGAATACCCCGCGGGAACAAAAGGGCAACTCACGCGTATAAGACGCGTATAAGCTCCAACCGACCAAAGGGCGGGGAAGAAACCTTGGAGGAGGCATCGCCGCGTCCCGGGCTCCTGTCGCTGCCGCTCCAACGTGCCGATGCGCAGCGCGCTCACTCGCTCAAGCCCCGCGTCCACGTCCAAGCGCCGAGTGTAACCCCGGGCATCGAGAGAGTATTTAGTGATGGCAGCCGGCGACGCGGCGGAGGCGTTGAGCGCCGACGCGAGCGACGGCGAGGCGCGCAACGCGTTCAAGGAGCGCGAGGCGGAGCTGCTGCGCGAGCTGGCGGCGCTATACACGAAGCTGAACCAGGTGCGCGAGAAGCGCGCCAAGGCGGAGCAGGAGTCGACGAGCGGCGCGGGCGGCGACGTCGACGACGGCTCGGGCGGGTCGCGGCGCCGGCGGCGCGTGCTGCTCGTCACGCGCTCGCTGCCTTTCCGGCTCATCTCGGAGGACGCGCAGTCGCAGTGGCGTGCCGAGTTTGAGGAGCACGCACGCGGCGCCGACGGCGCCATGGATACCTACCTGTCCCTACACGAGCACTACGACTGCGTGTGGGTCGGATCGGTGCACGGCGAGATCGAGGCGTCGGAGCAGAACACGCTGCGCGAGCAGCTGCTGCAGGAGCGCAACTACTTCCCCGTCGTCCTCGACCCCAAGCGCGAGACGCTGTTCTACCAGGGCTTTTGCCAGACCGTGCTGTGGCCGTTGTTCCACTCGTTCCCGCCCACGACCGATGATCAACTCATGACGCACGAGATGGACGTTGCGAGCACTGCCTATGGGCCGGAAGACGACCGCAGCATGGAGAAGATGTGGCAGGCATACGTGGCCGTCAACCAGGCCTTTGCTGACGCGGTTCAAGCAGTCTACGAAGAAGGAGACCTCGTCTGGGTGCAGGGCTACCACTTGTCGCTCGTGCCGCAGATGGTCCAAAACCTGTTCCCGAACGAGCAGATCCCCATCGGGTACTTCATGCACATTCCATTCCCGTCGGCGGAGCTGTACCGGATTCTAAACTACCGCGACGAGATACTGACAGGCATCCTCGGAGCTGACCTCGTGGGGTTCCAAACGTACGAGTATGCACGGCACTTCCAGAGCGCGTGCGTCCGGCTGTTGGGACTCGAGAGCAGCCATAAGGGCGTTGAGTGGAATGGCCACTTCGCGCGTGTGACTATTTGCCCCGTCGGCATTGATGCGGAGAGATACGTGTCACTGATGCAATCGGACGCTGTGCAAGAGGGCCGGCAGCAACTTGCTAGTCAGTTTGCGGGGAAGAAGCTTCTGCTTGGCGTCGACCCGCTGGATCTCACAAAGGGACTTGTCCACAAGCTTCTCGCGGTTGAAGAGCTCTTCACGCTGCGACCGGAGCTTGCCAAGGATGTGGTGTTCCTGCAGATTGTTACAGGATCGTCGTCCTCCTCGACTTCATTGACATCGGCGTCGTCTTCTTTGACTGCGGAATCGTTCTCATCCTCATCGGCCATGGCATCGTCGACTTCGGCGCTGGTACTCGGCTCGCAAGTGGAAGCGCTAGTGTCCCGGATCAACAGCAAGCTGCAAGACGTTGGCGCTGAGATGCCAGTCCAGTATTTAAACAAAGAGATCGCCGCAGAAGACTTGGTGGCGCTGTACTCACTGGCAGACACGCTGGTGATTACACCCGTTCGCGACGGAATGAACACGGTCCCGTTCGAGTACGTTGTGTGCCGTGAAGCTGCGGGCCAACACGCGCGCGTCGTCTTGAGCGAGTTCTCTGGATGCGCACAGTCACTTGGCGGCGCCATCCTTGTGAACCCGTGGAACACGGAAGAGGTCGTGACGGCCCTCGCGCGGTCGCTGCAGGGCGACGATGACGAGGTGATGCGCCAGCATCAGCACATGTATAGCTACGTGAGCACGTTCACGACGCGGCACTGGGCAGACAACTTTCTGGAGCAACTGCGAGAGTGCAGCGAAGAAAATGCAGCGGCTGGATCTGGGCGCGAGCTGAGTCGTCGGGACATGACGTCTGCATACGCGCGCTCCTCGCGCCGACTGATCTTCCTCACATATGAAGGAGTTCTCGCCCCAGAAGCGTCGATCCCAGAACTCGCATACCCACCGCAGGAGCTCATTTGGCAGCTTTCAATGCTTACAAGCGACCCACGCAACACGGTCGTGCTGGTTTGCGCTCGTAGCACCGCAGTGTGCGAGCAATGGTTCGCTGGGCTGGCCGGCAACGTTGTGCTCGCAGCCGAGTATGGGGTGTACGTCAAGTGGCTCGGTGATTCAAGCGACTGGCACTGCATGGTGCCGAACCTAGACGTGAGTTGGTGGGAGCACGTGCTACCGCTGCTCGAATACTATACGGAGCGCACGCCTGGGGCGTTCATCGAGCGGAAAGACAGCTCGATTGCGTGGCACTACCGCGACTGCGACTTGGATCACGGACTGTGGCAGGCGAGCGAGTTGCTTGTGTCTTTGCGTGAAATCACTCGGGCGCTTCCTGTGTCGGTGTGTCCAGGCAACCGCTTGTTGGAAGTGCGGCCCCAGAAGGTCAGCAAGGGCTCGCTGTTTGAACGCGTGTGGGAGTTTATGAATTGGGCGACGCTGTTTCCCGATGACCCGCCTGTGACTACCGAGTACTTCGGCGACTTGGTGACGCCTAGATCTTCGCCATTCGCGACCCCGCGCGGCACATTTCCTACCAGTTACAAGGAGTGGAAGACGAAGAACAGTGGAGACGATATAAATCCGTTCACGATACCAGGCGGCGGCAGAACGGCAGGAGACCCTTTGGATGGCGAGGAAGAGGAGGACACCAGAGGGGCAGCACAGCGCATCAACTATGAGCTCACCTTGGCTCCCGAAGCCTACCAACCGGTGGACTTCGTGCTTGTCATCGCTTCAGGGGACGACCGCATGGATGAGGATCTCTTTGCTGTGCTCGTGCCACCTCCGATAGACTTGGCAGCGTATTGCTTGCAGTTGGAGAAAGACGAGATGATGGAGGAGAGCATGTCGGAGGCTCCACTGTACGAAAGTAGTCGTGGCGGTGGCGGCTTCAACGACCTGGACGACGAAGGGGGTCTCACAACCATGAGTGTTGGAAGCGGGTCGGTTCATGGGCAGTCGTTCTACACACTTGGAGGATCGAGCGAGCCGGCGATGCAAGATCTCCCCAGAACCAGCTCAGGAGTCAGCGACGACTATCGGAGCAGTAGCACAAGTCTTGCTGGTGCAACTGTCGCGCCACCGTCTCCCGACTCTGCTCTTGCGTATCGGCGGCGCTCGGACCGCGGCATCAATGCTGCAGGCACAACGACAAGCAGTCCAAATACGAACGACATGCTGCTATCTGACCGCCCCGCCGCGTTTGCGCTCCTTCCTGCGCGAGGTGCGGCGTCAGACGCGGACTTCTTGGCGTTAGGGGAGAACATCACGAAGTTGACACCCGTGGCGAAGACCTCGGTCTCGGACGATGCGGCGAATATGTTCCCGCGCACGCTGCTGGCGACGCTGTCGAACGCCCGACGTGATGAAATCACGGAGAAGAGCAAGTTCACTCCGCGTCGCGACTTCCCGCCATCTGCTGCTCTCTTCAAGGCTATGCGCACCAAGTATGGCGACAAGTTTGGGCTGCATAAGATGCCCGACACGCCCGCTGCATGCTGGGCATTGGTGTGTCCGCCGACGGCTCGTGCAAAGCTCGAAGACGGACCAAATGATGGAGAGATGACGGGTGGAGGCACGGTAAGCCACACCAGCTCGGACAGACGAACCGCGTACGGATTGGCGGTGGCCAACGGAAGTGGAGACAGCTTGCCGATGGACATGTTTGGTGGCTCACCTGACTCGGAATCAGGGGAGAACGCAGTGGGAAGTGCGACGGGCGAGAGTTTGAAGAGTTTCGCGAGCTTCACAGCGTCGGCAACTGAGTTTGAGGAGGACGAGGCGTCACCTGACAAGAGAGAGGCGGCGCTGCGTCGCACTAGCATCAGCACACGCGGCGAAGACCATCACGACAATGACGAAGACCTACTCAAGGCCGACCATTCTGATCTGGGCGAGCGCGACGACACCACGGATGAAGACGACCAGTATCGGTTCCCCGTGAATACGTTCGTGTGCACGCTGGGACGCAAGCTGTCGCAGGCGCCGTACTATATTAAAAATTCCGGCGATCTCTTCCAGCTGCTGCAAGAGATGGGCATGAGCAGCCACATTCGGCGGCAGCGGTTGCTGTCACTAGGCAGTCCGCTCGCCCTTGACAAGCTCCAGATCGTTGACTAGTGCGTCTAGGCGAGGCCCTTGACGCGGAGCATGCCGATTGCCTTGCCGATTCCCGTGCGGCGCGTGTACTCCTCGGCTGAGCGAACGGAAGCGTTAGCAAGATGACTCCGATCCTCTGTCATTGTCAGGACGCAGGCGCCGTACCGTTTTGATCGCACAGGAGGTAGAGCCACTCGCCGGCGAAGCGCCTGACATCCGTGTCGAGGCACGTGAGGAAGAACTGCAAGTGGGTGAAGAGAAACACCGCGCGCCGAGCTTGCCTCGATACTGGCACCGATTCGGGAGGAAGGACAGCGGCGCGAAAGAAAGCGGCGATGGTGCTCGGATTGCCCGCGAGCGTGAGGTTGTGGCACAGGATGAGGATCGGCAGCATGGTTTCAACGGAGCTGGTGGAAGCAAGGCGTGGCCAGAGACGACGGTAATCAGTATATCAGACAGCCTGGAACTTCCCGCTAGCGTCGTGCTTACCTCGTTTTCTCGACTCGGACAGCGACGAGCATGGCCTCGAGATGGTCGAGGACGGCATCCAATGGATTGTCGTCGCGCTGCTGATCGACGAAGGCGGCGGTCAGCGCCGGCGGCAGGAACATGAAGACCTCGGCGACGAGGTTCTTGACGTTGATTGACGCGTCGCTCCCCATGATGAACAGCAGAAGCTCGCCCAGACTGCATCGGCAAGGCGTTGGTTGGATCAGCGATGCATTAGCCAGTACCGGTTTGCAGCAATTGCCGAAGTCTGACGCACCGGTGAATGGTCCGGAGGACTTCGGCGCTCGCAGCCGCATCGCCGTCGCTCCACTTGACCTCGTTGACGAGCACGGCAACCAACTTGAGCATCTCGATGAGCATGCTGTCGTCTGTCCCCGCGTGACTCCGTTGCTGCTCTGAGTCGTACACAACGTAGCTGATCGTCTGCGCATACCACAGTCAGATTGGAGGAGCTAAGTTGGCGATTGACCGAACTCGCCGCGGATACAGACCGTGTACAGGAGGCTCCATGCATCAAACGACTGCGAGAGCACTTGCGCCATGGCAGAGCAGTCGCATGACACCAGCAGGGCCTTCCACACGAGCGCGAGCCAAGAAGCCGGGGCTTGTAGGCCCACAAGCTTCAGCAGTCGTGGGATGAACGCATCGCGCTTGGTGTCGCCACAGCTGAGCATCGTGGCGACGAACTCTGGCCGCGAATACACCGAGTTGATGGCGCACTTGAGCGCTTCTCCACGCGCACCCCAGCTTGCATTTTCCGACTCTGCTACTGCAAGAAACTGGTCGAGCGCTTCGGTGGTGAGCAAGCTATCGATGCCGCGGCGGTCGCGCATCAGCACTCGGCACGCCGACAGCAGCACCTCTGACAATAGAACCACTTGTGTGAGACCCACGACAGAGCTGCGCGAGAGGTTCCAAGGGGTTACCAGCTTTATCGCTGAGTGCCTCGCCGGTGCGCAATGGAGATGTGAGGTGGCAGATGCTCGATATAATGCGGGAGGCGACTTGCTCGCGCGTCGCAACGTCCTCCAGCATCGCTAATGGTCGAGATTTAAGGTCAGACTCATGCCTTGCGTATCCAAAAGGCGGCTCATCCATCTCGCCTGCGCTGGAGCTGACAGCGACAGCAAGAGCGTCGACCCACTTGCCAACGCTGTGATATCCGCCACCATCTCCTAGCGCCGCCATGTTCTCGTTTCTTCGCCTTCTCGCTGGTGGTGACCACGAAGAGACGCCTGCCCCTTGGGCAAACACCGAACGGTCGGGTCGGACCGTCGTCGTTTTTGCGGGCCGTTCACGTTGATAGAGAGGATGCTGTCGGCGGACGTACCGCATCGGCATCACCAAGCAGTCGACACATCTTGACACGTGCTTGTTGTGGACGGGTTCGCAAGCCATCGCTGTAGCAAAACGGGTGCGCCATGGTCTATGGAATAAGGAGAATCACTGGCAACGCACGGCATAACTTGTGGATAACTGGCATAAATCGATTTACCTCGTACCACATAACCTTGTACAATGTGTTTGAGTGTAAATAGAACATATGTTGTAGGGAGATGGAAAAATGACAAAATGGGGTGATCTTACAAAATAAGACTAAATAAACTTTTTGCAACAAAATACACTTGTGGTGGATAATCGTATTTTGATTTATCGAAACATCATGTTTATGTCAAATTATGTTGCATTATATATTTCATTAGACAAGGAACCGTCGAATAAGATGAGATTTGACACAGGTATCTTCTCGTACTATTTATTTGAATTCATAAGAATCTTTACGTCCTCTCATACTGTTAGTGGGGCTAAAACGCCAGAAACCCCCCGAAAACTCCTAAACGCCTGCACGGAGTTAAAGTTTTGAAAACTACCACTCAACTCCAGCCAGGTTTTGTTATGGAGGCATTATACTATACAGTGATCGATACAAATCCCATATCCAAAATTACTTTACATGCAACGCTTCTCCATCCACGCTCATGCCATCGCAGGCGACTCATCAATCTCTGCCTCGCTACCAGCAAATTTGGCATGACGAAACTCGTTCCTGGCCGCCTCGGTGCTCTCGGCCTCCTTGCCGGCCATGTCGGTGCTCTCGGCCTCGTTCCCGGCCGTCTTGGTGCTCTCAGCCTCAATCTCGGCCATCTCGATTCCCTTCGGCTGCGGTCTAGTCTGACTCGGCGCTTACGTGCTCTTTTGGCTGACTTTGCGATTGCGTGCCGTGTGCCGCCTTTGATTGTGTCGTATCGCTTCGGCTGTGGGTCACGCTCGCTATGGACGTGACGGACGAAATGGAAGATGCGAAAATGCTACCTGCAAATGATGTTGACTTCACGACCATTATGAACCCAAACTTGCTCAACTATTCGAAGCCTCCGATCATTGACTGTCCAGCCGTGCTTTATCCCCTACGGCAACGACATCGACGAGAAGTGTGGCAGTTCGTCCTACTTGACGCAAAGGAAAAGTAGTCCCATTTGCCAATCTACAAGCTCAAGAACTCGCTTGCCATGTTTGCATATTGTCTTCGCTGCAAATACGAGGTGTTCTATCGCAAAGGAAAAAATTGGCGATACAACCTACATGAAACGCTATCACCCACTTGGGATGAAGAAGTACATCGAGCGTTCTAAGGCTGCGCTTCAGACTGGTTCGACACCTGGCCGATCACTTATTAGCGAATTTGAAGCGTGTGCCGTTAGCTCCCCTGCTTTGCGTGAAGTCACAGAAGACCAGCAACAGAGCCTCGGCAAGCTCATAGCGATCTGGGTTACCAAAAGTCTACGACCGCTATCAAGTGTTGAGGATCCCAGATTTGTAAACGTGATCGACTACATTACGTGTGAATTGGGCGGCATAACGCTCAGGAACGTCATGCGCGTATAAGTACGTGACGAAATCGTGTCAATTGCTGGCCATCTCCCCTTACAACTGCGAAGACGAGTGTCGTTACTACTTGATCACAACTGACATCTGGACTGATCTCAGTACGCGCAGCTATATCTCCTTGACAGTCCTGTGATGATGCGGCGGACGTCTGGAGAGAGTGCGAGGATCGAACCACTCGCAGCGATTCTCCAGGGGCAGTACCTCGGGCCGTTGTGTTACCCGGGAGGCCCTTTGTCGGGAGGTCTAAACGGTGCCGGGGTTGGGGCTTGAAGAGAGCGCGACGCCTAAAGCAAACAACAAGCAACACAAACGTTTAAATGTAAGCGCTCACCTTCAGGGGTGCCTGAAGGGAGCAAACGACAGATATAACTCTCGCACGGCTCTGCTAAACCCTGCGGATCGCGAGCTGGAGGTGCGAGCCACTTGCTTCCAACACCTCCGGGCAAACCAATTCTCAACAATACGGAAGGTTACGTACACTGGGAGGAGGCACACACACAGCCTGTCCCAGATAACGCCCAATATGGAGTCAACAGACGTGCAGGAGCTACCTACACATACCGTCGAAGGGGGCTGAAGGAGGGGGTTGACTCTTGAAAAGTTTCCCCGCGATGCTCGTCCGAGGGCTCTGGGGCCGAGGGAGAACACGCGTCGCTCGAGGGAGTCGGTCCTAGGCGTCAAAAGCGGAAGTTTTATTGATCTGCGGCTTTCCTCCAGGAAACCTATCATCCCTAATATCTGGTCTTTTTCGATACAGTTCCTCCAGAACCGTTATGGCTTCTACTGATTTAGGTGAGCTTCCGGCCCTCCGTAAACCATGATTACGACGCTTCCTCCAGGGGGCACATGCACCAGTTTAGTTACCATGTCCCTAATGTGGGACCGGCCACTTCTACTGGAAGGAATCCCTCCAATAGACTTAGCCCCTTCAATCCGGCAAAATGTGCGCCTCTTAGCGTGTATATACATGTTATAAATGTATAGTACGTTGTATGGAGCAAGATAATGGGCAGTCGCATGGACGAGCCGTTTTTTACAAACGTGCCTTAAAAGTGTATAAATGTGTCGCAAATTATGGTTTCTAGCGTGGCTAACGTGTATAATACATTCCAATAGTAGTCCATTCGTGAAAAAATATCGGCTAAGGGGTAGGTGAAATCGAGCTGCATAATTTATTTAAGTGTGCATATATACTAACGTGTATCATACACGTTAGTGAAAATTCAAACGTGTATTATCCATGCCACCGGGTTGAAGGGGTTAGACTGATATATTGTATGTCTACTCTAAGCCTCATCTGATTTTACCAGGAGGATCCGCAAAACGTGACAGAGACCTCATTACAGTGTCCCCTACAAGTTTCGAAACAACCGCAATTCTGCAGTCGTGATGCAGATTTCAAGGTTCGCACTTAGCGAGACTGATCGCTTGTGGAAAGGAGCAGTCATCCTTATGTACAAGCCTGCACCAATTCGACCATGCTCTGGGAAGTTCCGTCCTATGTCAATGCAGATTTTCGACACGAGACACTCAGCGGACACAGTTTGATTGGGACTTGTTTCCGATTTATTCTGTTAAGCAAACGAGTGAGTGGTTTGCCAATTTTGCAAGAGCCACAATGACCGCATTCGACTGCGAACAGCTGCCAGTCCTTCTCATCAGTGATTAGAATTTCCTCAGACTTTTCCGCGGCAATTTACCATCAGTTGGAATTTTCAAGACGTGTTTAAAATACCTGTGATAATTTTTCCACTTTTTCCACGACTATTTTCCAACCGTTTTGGTCTCCAAGTGCTTGAGCAAGCATTAAAGCTGACCCTTTTCCAGTGCCAAGTCCACTCGACTTTTTGGGCACTTTCAAGTCAACACGCGTTCAACAATCAAGCCAAGACACAACGGACGCACCGCTGACTCGACCCAACCAATCTAAAAAACCAAGCGGGAACGGGGGGTTTTCAACGTTGGCAGCGATGATTAAAGTCCCAGTCGGGTATACCATCCGACCGCGACTTTTTCCGCCATTTTTGCCCCTGAATATTGCCCCTCCCAAGGGGTGGAAATTCTGCCTTTTCAGTGGTCTACACCTTCTCTCCACGACTTCCCAAGCTTCCGTCGCAATGTTCCCGAATTTTACACTGAATTTTAGGAAAAGTGACGTATCTTATTTTAAGATGTGTCACAGTTGGTAGTTCTTGGTATTTTTCAGCAGGATAAAACAGTGTAATTCAATTTATTTCTCTGGGAAGGTCGGTCGTATCTACGTCATGCCATGAGTACATGAAGTTGTCCAACTCATCAAGTCCAATGGACATGGCAAGCTCAAATCCAGCTATTTGGCGTGGCACTGGTTTATTTGGCGCGACCGAGTTTGACTGGCGTCTGATCGTTTGCTAGACCCAGTGGTAATCCTGAAGAACAAGAAAGCAAAGCGACAGAGCACGGCCAGTCATCGCCGCAGCCACGGCAAGAGCGGCACCTAGCACGATTCAATTTTTAGCGAAATCGTTGACCGCAACCATCCAGCATCCGGACACCCGCTCCTAGTCAAACGAAGCTCATTGCAATGCAGTCGCTGCTCGACAGAGGTGCCCTCGACCAGACGCCGCATTCGTTTGAAGAAGCATTCTTGCCCCCAAAATCTTGGATGTTTTCCGTACCTCGCCCGTATTAGCCTGCTTATATGATTCTCTACACCGTGCATGTTGCATCACAGGCTAATACACTTGATTTCAATATACGAAGAATTCGATAACATAATTACTTGTATTCAATATGCTTGACGCAACATCAAACCAAATTGTGTCAAATCTCGGGTCAGAAATAAAAAAAATACATAAAGTGCTCGGGTACAAGTGACCTGCATTATCATTGATGTGTTCTCTTCTAAGCATTGTAGATGAACGGTGACCATTCAACAGAAATTCGAGCTTTTCCTCGCGCGTTCTACAACTGCAATACCGGAAAACCAAAATGCAATTTTCGAAATATTGTTTTTGATATCGGTATCTGTAACGCAATCCTCCCTTCGACGATTAATTATTATCGATTATAACAGGCGAAATTTATCTCCATTCGTTTGAATTACAGTGGTCTACGAAATAATATATAATTTGACTTGAAAATTACAAGGTGGGTCATTTTCGGAAGATGGGTCAGTTGAATAATCGTCAAAAGTTTGCACGCTTATTGACGCGCCATCACAACGATCGGTTTAGCCGCCGTGTCGGATATCGACCCGGTGCCGACCTCGAATCAGAAAGCGAATCGGACGGCAGCGATGCTAGCGTTATGGCGTCCGGTTTGCGTGATGTACCAGCCGAGGAACTATACATTATAGAGATGATTTGGGCTAAAAAAGGAGTGAATATCGTTCCATTCTATTTAATTAGATGGAAAGGGTATGCTGACATGACGTGGGAGCCCCGCACCAACATCCCGTGGCGAGCCGTGGTGGAGTTCAGAGTTGCGAATATGGACGCCGTGTGGGAGCACCACAGCACGCGTGGTCGCCGACATCCCACACGTTATTCACGTTATGCATCGTCGGTCTCCGCATCTCTCTCGAACAAGCTGTCGAACCACGCGAGTGTTTCTGCGGCAGCAGCAACCTCTTGACTTGGTTCCAGCGGCTCGTTTGGCGGTGATCGTGGAAGGCTCTGATGCGAGCATGCTCGTCTGCGAGAGCGATCTCTCGATCAAGCCACTCGGTGAATGTGATGTTGTCCTCGCTTGCGGTGTCCATGGCTGGTTGGATTGTAAGCGAATTGAGGCGAACGTTTTTGGTTCCCCCACACCCAGTTACTTCGACATGGCAGCGTTTTTCTTGGGTCGTTGGCACGACTTCTCTCCCACACGTTTCGAATCTTGACAAGCCCATCTTTTTCGAGCGACTTTTTGTGTCTTTCTCAAGATACTCTCTCCCGCGTCCGGTTCTTTTCGTTCCACGCTTCTATTTTTAAGCTATTTCGACGTAAATTTGCCGGATTTTGCTACGGCTCTCTGCCGTCGTCCACCTCGGGTTCTGCGGCATAGATTGCGTCCAGCCTTCTAGTTGACTCCCTACTACGTGAGAACAGCTACCCGCCTCCTCTCGACTCCGTTCTACCCACTCATTCCGCTGGACTGTCATCCAGGCATGTTTCAGTCGTTGCGACTAAACATCTGGTACCCTCTCCCGCCCGCACACATTGTGTGAACCCACCGCACCAAGTGCCGCATCACCCTGGGTTCTCTCCTATTCGAAATATGCGTAACAGTCTTTTGACTCATTTACTATTATGGCGGGGAAGTAGCTATTTTCGCGGTGTTTTAGCCCTTTTCAACAATTTCAACGCCAATCCAGCGCTGTTTTTCGACGCTTCCGCACTCGTTTACGGGAATACTATTCACCGACCATCAATCTACGACTTCTTCACTGTATCTTGTAGTATCACCATGCATCCTACGTGCCACTAGGCTACTAGTTCTGCTCTACCGCTCTTTCGGGGATCTAAAAGTGTAATGAAATTTGTTCCTCGCCACCGCCCCTCGCCGAGACCTCGACCGAGCCGCAGGAGCCTGCGACTCCAAGGTAAGTCTTGAATTACATATCGCCTTATTATTCTACCGTTCGAACACAGGTGCTGTACTACACACGGCGGCGCACACCACCTCCGCTGCCGACCGCAGCACGCGACGCCTGAACGGTAGGAGCAGAGCGAGTGACAGACTGCGCATTCGAACCGCGTGACTCCCAAATGACGCCGGGCCAGCAGGGAGTGCGTAAAGTGAACACAACACGACGCGTTTCATTTTCACTGTTTCATTTTCACTAGCTGATTTATTACTAATGCCCTAGCCCTACCTGGAGCTCCGAAGCTGGAGCTCCATAGTTTCCCCCAGCGGGCTTGTTCTCTTAGAATATATCGCAGTCAACAGCGTCAACGATTGGTATAACCCAGTCCAGTGCAAATCAAGTTGTTTCTGAACCTGAACCTCGACCGCCAACTCCTGCAGCGTCAACTTTTTTCTCCCGAGACGTACCACTCGTCATTGTCCCCACCCAACGCGTTAGCGGGAACATGGTCACCGGTGAGCATCCCGCCGTGAAGTCCGCCAGCCGCCCAGCGATATCCACATTTCAGTTCCCCGAGTGTATTCGGGACCAGACAAGAAGATAGCTCGTCTGACATTGACGAGAACGACCCAGCTACCTTTATTGTAGAGGCGATTTGCGCGAAGTATGTAGATGGTGGGATATCGTTCTATTTAGTGGAATGGGCGGGCTACCCTGAACCGACCTGGGATTCCGCAACAAATCTTCTCGTAGCTGTAAGACAATACTTTGAACTGGAACACGCTACAGCCCGATAGCCAACAGCGAGGCCCGGGACAATTCAACCCGAGCCAGATTCATCGACAACAACGCTGATATGCGAACTTACACACTAATCCTTTTGGCCGTCGCTAAAAAGAGATTTCATTAGTTTTTACCGGGCAATGCAATCCTGACCTCCTTAAGCTAATGTATGTAATTTTCCCGGTTCTCGTGTCTGAACACCAGCACCGTACGCTAAACGATCGGCGGTGATTTGTTATTATAACTCATACTTTGTGTGCGATATTTTTCTGAAAAGAAGTGCTAATGTTGGATCGCCAAGTCTCTTTTAGCCGGAAAGCACCGTATCCACATATGAGGGTTGTCGGGTTATATAGACTGCATCATTTCCGCCATGTATGATTATCTTGCATTCCTTTCTCAAACTACTATGTTGGCGGATATAACCAATCCGTTCACAACTTTCAGGTTCCATCCTGTTCCAAGTTCACTCGCTACAGCCACCACGCTTTTCTCACGCACTGAGATTTGGTTGATGTGCATGGACATCTTGAACGCGCGCGATGATCATGAGCACATTACTGGATAAGCCGAAAGACTTTTTCGCCGCGCCATATCCGATACGAAGCTCGGAATTACCCATCCCGAAGTCAGCATACGCAAGGTAGAACCAACACATAAAAACGATTAGTCTTGATTTTATCAACAAAAAATGATTTTTATACATTTAAATTGGGGTATACAACCCCCTAGATAAACCCATCGGTTCGGGTCACAGCGTGACAAGATTCCTCTGGATTGAGCGATGTGTGACACATCCCTAATGTGGGACAGGTCACTTCTCTAGGAAATAATTCCTCTGAAGACTTCGACTGATATATTATATACCTGTTCAAAGCCCTAGCTAATTTATCTCAGGGGGAGCCAAGACGTAAGAGCGACATAATTTCATTCAGGTTGTACTATGCTTGATATATCCTTATTCTTACAAACTAGCAATTGTCTCGATACGGCCATGGTCCGATTCATCCGTAGCAATTTTCTTATTTTTCATTGATACTTTAATCCACTCTATCCGTTAATTAGATGATTTGAGATTTAGCGTCAACTGACGGGGCCCTAAAATTTAGTATGCAATTCGGTTGAAGCTGTGAGTAATCATGTCGAAGTGGTAAAGGCTGCTGTATCCACGCGACTATAAATTAAAATATATTTAAAATGTATTGGTTTAAGTAAGTATAATTTTTTAATGGACTTTACGCTTCGTTGTGTGCGTTACGTTGCGCGTACTAAAAACTCGCATCTTTTCCTTCCTCCCTAAAGCGTCAATCTAGTTGGTGCTTTTCACCTCCACAGCGTGCTGGCGCCCGATAACTGTAGTCGCATACCAGCATTCTCGTTGTAATCGCTGGCTACCCGAAAATAGCGAATGCTCCAAGCAGGCGTTGTGTTGAAGGTGATGTTGCGGCTGACGTGTGAGATGATGTGCAAGCTGCATGCCATCGAGCGGGTGGACCTTCACTCAGTGTGACCTCCACTCAGGGTGTCACCCAGTATTGCATGATAGCGTATACATGTTTACGGAAGGTAGGACAAGGAATGTTGATGGATAAGATAGTGAGTGTTGGTGCGACCTGATTCAACCCAACAGCCATCCACGTGGCAGCCAACGATTGGCTGTTCAGTAGGAATCCAGTAGGGCTCCAGGAGAGACACAGAGGGAGCCGATGGGGCTTAGATGTAGCAACGATGGCCGCGAACTAAGGACCTCAAATCAATCCCTTTTGGTTTTGCAATCCCGACCCGAAGCCGTCTTCGTCCAAGCTCCAAGCGCTCCGAATTCCAACATCAAGGGAATATTTTGCATGATGTACACCTGTTTGATAGGTGTTGCACCCACGAAGAAGTACAGTAAGTTTCTAAACGTTCTGTTTTCGAACGTTTTAAAATGAAATTACTAGAGTTTGTATAGTATACAGCCTAAAGACGTTCGCGATCGGGTTAATTTTTGCTATACAAAATAATATATTATGTTAAACGATTTTAATTTTCTAAACCGTTTTGTGTTTCATTTCGGACACACAACGCCTTATCTGGATTTTCAAGGTCGCAAAGACTTCCTTCCGGTGGTATCTGCATTCCTTGTCTGGTAAAATCTTTCGCAGTGGAATGTGGGAGTACTTCACCGAGCACGACGTGTTGCCCCAACAAACAATTGGAATGATTCAGGCTGACGAATAAAAAACGTTTATAAATGATTTATAAACGCTATTTTTTCTAATAAAAAGTCGACGCTTCTCTCGACATTCGGATTTTAGTTTTACATGTTCAATTTCTAAAACTATACGGTATTTCAAAAATGTCAAGTTGCGCGACATGAAGCAACTCGAGATGCGGCCGGATGGTCCTGTCAGGCGATTGAGACCGAGATGATGCGGCCAGACGTGACTACACGAAGACCCGGAACCCCAAGCTCGCGACGTATCCAAGTGGTGTACGCGCGCTGTTCCAACAGTTGTGGCAAGGCAAACTCTGGGATCGAGACGGTCACCTTCGCAAGGCTCGTGCTGAAGCGACGACATGGCCCTGGCGCATCTCGGCGGCATGCTCCCTTCGCCAAGATCACAGCCGAAACAACACAAGTAAGCCCCCGACATTGTAGTGTCGTCGAGCACGACGTCTCCGCGGCGGGACAGCAATGTGCATTAGGCAGTCACGCGTACTCGTGCAAGTCCGTATGATTTGTTTGGTCGGATAATTTCGAGACCGATGAAGTACTGTAGTGAGTCCAGGTCTCTGACCTCACCAAGTAGTTGACGCTCTAACACAGCACTGGGGGAGCTGTCGCTCCCGTGAAAGCCAAAGTTCTCTTATCGTCTCTGTGGTCGATTCTAGAGTGACTTCGTCGTCCTTGAGCTCACCGTCCTGTTAATTGCTCTCTATTCTTACCGGTCTGCGATGAGGGTGGCTCCACAGTCTATTGTGGGCCGCTCGGCCTCGATCAGCTCGGTCCCAAGTCGTTATGGAACCGCAGCGAGTGTGTGAGGCTTTCAAGCTCCCCCACCCGCAACAAGTACCAACGACACAGCTGTCAGCGAACAGACTGCCGAGTACGATCTGCGCGATGTAGTCGACGTGTTCTTGCTCGTCCAGCAGCGCGCTGCTGGAGTAAATAAATGTGCGCATGTCCACATTGCCCACGCTTGTTTCTGCGTTGTGACCACAAGAGGCGTATGCACTCCATATCGGCACAAGCGAGTAACGGGAACTGTTTTGGCACCTGAAGATGTTCTCGTCTTTTTGTATTGATCCGGTGTACTTGAGTATTTCGTGTCAGTCGAAGCAACTACTTCAGTAACAGTCGATCGACGCTGAACACTAGGGCGAGCAGTAGTTGCTCTGGGCCAGCTCGCCGTTGGCAGTCGTGGCCTTGAGCTGGTACGTGCAGCGGGGACCGCCCCAGTACTCGTTGGTGCACTCGCACTTGCCGTTGGCGTTGCACTGGCCCGTGCGGAAGGCGTACTGGGAGCTGTACGGGAAGTTGCAGTCCTTGTAGTCGCGGCACGGCGC
>JAADXX010000132.1:0-46866 GCA_023338025.1 Phytopythium oedochilum | reverse complement strand
CGCTGCTGTCGCTGCTGTCGCTGCTGTCGCTGCTGTCGCTGCTGTCGCTGCTGTCGCTGCTGTCGCTGCTGTCGCTGCTGTCGCTGCTGCCGCTGTCGCTTGCGGCCAGACCCCACAGCTCGGCGGCGGCGCGCTCCTTCTCGCCGTCGTCCCCTTCGCGGAGCAGCGCGACCAGCCGCGGGATGTCGCCCTCGTCCTCGATCTTGCCGCCGTTCCCCATCTCGACGCTCAACAGCAAGGTCCGACGCGCGCGCCAGGCGGAGAGTTGAGCAATGCGCCGGATCGCTCGCTTCAAGCGCCCGCCGCCGCGGCTGATACATCACATCTCATCGCGTGGGCACCACTCTGGCCAGCGAGTTGCCCTTCAAGCGGTTTGGAGTCACGTGTGATACACTCTCGATTTGTCAAACGTTTGTATCTAAAGTGTCAGTGATTGTCGCATTTGTCATGACCGATTGTCTCACAGTCAAAGCAAGCGGCAACCGGCGGGGATGGCTGGCATCGGCGGTGGCGGTGGCGGTGGCGGCGCGCCCGCCGACGTGGAGGCGCAGCTGCGGCAGGTGCTGATGGACGCGGCGGGGGTGGCGGCCGCAGCGGCCGAGCAGCCGGAGCGGCCAGAGCCCCCGGAGGAGGGAGCGGGCGAGGAGGAGGAGGAGGAGGAGGAGACGACGGCCGAGTTCGAGGTCGAGCTGACGGACGCGCAGACGTGGGCCATGAACTTCTACGAGTGCGCGGCCGAGGGCGACCTCGAGTGCCTCGAGGAGATCCTGGACAGCGGCAAGGTGGGCGTGGACGACGTGGACGTGGACGGCTTCACGGCGCTCATGATCGCGGCCGCCGAGGGCCACGGCGCCGTGGTGCGCGCGCTGCTCGCCCGCGGCGCCGACACGGACGTGCGGACGCACGAGCTGCGCTCGACCGCGCTGCACTTTGCCGCCAAGGTGCGCGCTCCGCTGATCCTCAAGGCCAGGCGGTCGTTCTAACGCGCGGCGCCCCGTTCGATTGGACAGCACGGCGACGCCGAGATCGTGGAGGCCATCTGCGCCAAGTCGGGCGGCGTCGACTACTGGAACACGAACGAGGGTGAGCGGCGCTTGGCAACTGATGGCGGGAGACTCGGAGGAAGCGACTGACACACAGTGTATTGACGCGCTCTGGACAGACACGCCGCTGATCTGGGCGTGCATCGAGGGCCGCGTGGACGCTGCGCGCGTGCTGCTGGCGCACGGCGCAGACACCGCGGCGGTGAACCACTACGGCGCGCCGGCGCTGCTGTGTGCTGTCATGATCGGCGAGAACCCGGACGAGGACGCGAGCGACAGCCGCCGCGCCGAGATCCTGCGGCTGCTGCTAGACAAGTGCGTCCGCAGTTGTGTCGCCAGTGATGGTTTGAGTACCACGAGAACTGATCCGGCTCGTGCACGCTGGACACGCAGAAACGCCGCGCCCGTGAACTTTCAGGACCGCGAAGGCAGCACGGCGATGCACCTGGCGGCGTCGTGCGGCTACCTCGAGTGCGTCAAGACGCTCCTGGCGTTCGGCGCGGACATTACGCTGCGCAACGCGATTGGCCAGACGCCGCTAGAGGAGGCGGAGCTGTCGGATCTGCGCGGGAGTAGCGAGTGCGTCGCGCACTTGCGCGTCATCTGGCGGCAGCTCGAGGAAGAGGCGTCGGCGCGCATGATCGCGATGCTCGAGATGGAGGACGGGACGGGCGTGGGCACAGAGGGGGCACGCGCGAGCTCCAAGAAGTCCAAGAAGAAGCACAAGCACAAGAGCGGCAAGCGCAAGGCGGCGACTGCCGCGAAGACGCAGGTGCCAGCCAGCGATGGTGCAACTGCGGGTGGCGACACATCTCCAAGTGAAGAGGACGGGCCGGTTGCAGCAGCTCATTCGGATCAGCAGGTGGCAAATGTCGACGACAGAGGAGATGTCGCGGCGCCAGCACAAGTCCAGTCTGCAAGCGACGTCAACTCAGGTGACGAGGACAGTGACAGCGATGCCGATGTTGACCGGCCAACCAAGAGTGTCAGCGCAGAGATCCCTGCGAGTGGCAGAGCTGACGATCCACCGACCCTCGGCCGGGCTCTTGTGACTGAGGCTACGCAGGGTGTATGGACGACGGTGGGGCGCAAGCACAGAGGAGCGTCGGTGTCAGCTGGTGGCTCCGTCGACTCGAAGCCAGCCACATTCACAAGGAGCGGGCCACAGAGTCATCACAAATCTCCGTCAAACAAAGGGGCAGACGCCAAAGCTCCCCACTCGCTGTCGACGCGGCCAACACGAGTCGTGAGTAAGGAAGCAGCGAGCGTCACGGCACGCCCAGTTGGCAATGCTCACCGAGATGGATCTGGTCAAGCCCCGCGATCGCAACCAGCGGCGAAGATTAGCGCAGCACCGCCAATGCCACAAGGTGCAGCACCGTCGAGAGTCACGTCTCGGTCTGCAGTCCCAGCTCTGAGCTCGTCAGGCTACTCCCAGGGACTCGTGGGGGCGGCACCCATGTGGCAGCAAGGGGTTGTGAGCGGTGCGTTCCGACTGCAGCCTCCGTCTCAGCTACAGTCGTCGTTGCTGCCAGCACACGCCGGCTCGCTCTATGGACCCGCAGCCGCCAGCAGCCTGGGATATCTGAACCGCTTTGGGTGGAAGCATGGGTATGTGCACCACCACTACCCAAGCCACTACTACTACTATCAGAATCACCAGCAGTCGGCTCGCGTCGGTGCCCAAGGCTTTGCTCGTGAGGCGACGACGCGCTGGATTGGCAAGCTTCATCTGGGGAACGCTGCGGTCGCGGACTCGCTCTCGCTGCTCGCGTGCGGCCACTGCGGCGAGCTGGTTGACGACAACCTCCAGTGCGGCGGCGACCTGAGCAGCACGGTGGCTGCGACAGGCGGCGACAGCAGCACCCGCAATGTGTGCACGCAGTTGTACTGCTCTTCTTGCGTCGCTCGCGTGTCGGCCGGGGCCGAGCACTTCACCTGCGTCAAGTGCCGCCACAGCGTCGCCAGAGGACTAATGCGGCGCAACGAGTTCGCGCAGCAGCAGGCCGCGTCGCTCGCGCTGTCCATTAACCATTCGGGCCTCGCTAGTGACGCCGGAGCGTCCGCCAACGCCAGCAGTCGACTGGTGACGATCGACGGCATGCAGCGTGCGCTGTTCGCGGCCGTCGCGCGCGCGGAGGCGGCGGATCTTGGCGCGAGCGACTTGGTGCCAGGCGCCAGCGACCTGTCGAAGCTCAGCAACGGCCAACTCGAGGTGCTCGATGCGGCGCATGCAGCCGCGCGCCAGGCGATTGTGGACCAGCAGATGGCGAACGCGCGCGCGCTGGAGCGGGAGCAGCTGCTCGAGTGGCTCAAGCTCCACCACGTGGCGCTGCCGGCGCAATTCTTGACGCCCTCGGTGTTCTCCACTCGGTCGACTACGGCCGCGTCGTCGATGGCTATGAGTTCGCCGGCAGCTGGCGCCTTGTCGTCGACGCCGTCGTCGATGGACTCGTGGCAAGCATGACCCAGCCGCACGAGTGGAGCCTCGCAGAGCCAACGCAATAGAGAACGACCGCGTGGAATAGATAGAGGGTCATGTTGATGCGTGTATCTGTGACTACCGGCGAGGAACGGGGACTGCGGCGTGCGACCTGGGGCAGGCAGCACCAGCGCTATAATCATAGTAGTCGTAGTGGTACGAGCTCGAGTGCAGGTAGGTAGGTAGGTAGGTAGTGTGGCATGGCGTGCGGCCCGGGGGTCTTTGTCCGTTGAAGGCCCGGCGGTCGTCACAGGTATCTCGATGGTGGCGCTGGCGGCGGCGGCAGGCCGCGCTCTCCGTCGCCGTGGATCTCTAGCGCGGGTGCTTCGCCGCTCGGCCCGCTGCCGCAGAGCTCCTGCAGCAGGCGCAGCTGCTTCTCGGCCCGCTCGCGCTGCAGCGCCGCCGTCTTCTCGTGCACCTTGTCGAGCAGGTAGCGGAAGGCGACGACGAACCAGTCGCGCTGCGCCTCGCTCGCCGCCTCAATGTCAAGCGAGCGCGAGCGCGTGACGAGCGAGAAGCAGCGCGAGGCGGACGCGTCGGCGCGCGAGGCGCGTCCGGCGGCGACCGCGCGCGCGAACACGGGCGTCTCGACGCCGACGGCAATGGCGCGGATCTCGTCGAGCTGGATGGCGTCGTTGCTGCGGCCGAGCCACGAGATCTCGCCGAAGCGGTTGACGAGCAGGCGCGTCTTGTGCGGCCGGCCGCGGCGGCCGTGCTTGACCACCTCGAGCCCCTCCATGCGCTTCATGATGGCGAGCTCGGCCTGCTGCGCCACGCGGCGCTCATGCTCGCGCGCGAGCTGCACGAGGAACTGCAGGCTGCGCACGAGCCAGTCGCGCTCCTCGGCGCTCTTGGCCTTGATGTCCAGCGTGCGCGAGCGCGTCACGACCGACAGCGTGCACGCCTGCGCGTCGGCGCCGCCGCTCAGCGTGCCCTTGTGCACGGCCCTGGCCAGCACGTCGGTCGAGATGCCGACGCGCACGTGGAGCACCGAGGCGAGCTGGATACCGCGCGTATGCGCGAGGTGCGGCGGCGGCGGCGGCTGTCCGGCGGCGCCCCCAGGCCCCGAGCTCGCCGACAGGCCGCCGAGCTTCTTGGTCCGGCCCGTGACGGCGCCAGCGATGGCGCTCGTGCGCCGCTGCTTGGCCGTCCAGCGCAGCGTCTCACCGTTCTCGACCGACAGCTGCGTCACGTGCGGCTTGCCCTTGCGGCCGAACTTGAGCACGCCGCGCGCGCCGGCCACACACTCGACCGCCACGCGGTACTCGGTCATCTTCTTGGTCATGCGCGCCTCCAGCTGCTGCTGCCGCGCGCGCCGCGCCGCCACCTCGTGCGCCACGAGCGCGCAGACGGCGAAGCGCAGCGACACGCCGGCGCGCGCGTCCAGCTGCCGGCCGCGCGCCGCGCGCCGCACGAGCACGAGCATGTAGGCGCCCCACTTGGTGGCGCGGATGGCGAACACGAGCTGCCGCTCGAGCGCGGCCGCGGCGCGGAGCCCGGCGCGCTCGGACCGCGGGCTGCAGAGCACGCGCGGGTCCGGGGCCAGGTCCCGCGGGTGCGGGGCCAGCACGAGCTCGTCCACGGCGTCGAACCCGGCGCGCACCAGGACGGACGAGCTCGCCGCGAGCTCGTCCAGTCCGTGGCGGTAGACCAGCTCGTCCGCGTGCTCGTCCGCGTGCTCATCCGCAAACTCGTCCCCACGCTCGTCCGCAGACTCGTCCCCACGCTCGCCAGTATGCTGCTGCTGCTGCTGCCACCACGCGTCGAGCTCCTCGAACTCGTCCCGGGCCTCGAGGATCGGCACGGCGTCCGCCGGCAGGTCGCGCGGGCTGCTCGTCGTGCTGCTCGCCGTGCTGCTCGTGCTGTCGCTGCGGACGGACCGGCGCGCCGGCCGCAGGTCGCGGCCCAGGCTCGGCAGCACGATGACCGTCCCGTTGCCGCTGCTGCTGCTGCGCAGCAAGGGGGACGGCAACGACCGGCGCGCGCGCGCGGCGGCCGCGTGCGGGCCCCTGCTCCTGCTGCGCTCGACCGTGGCCCCCGGGATGGTGTGGCGCGTCGGGGCCGCGTCCCCGGCCGCGTCCGCCGCCGGCAGCGCCAGCGCCAGCGCGCGGGACGAGCTGCGGCGCGGGAAGACGCCGGCGAGCGTCCCGTCCGCACTCAAGGAGTCCCCCTTGGGCGGGGCCAGCTGCACGTCCGTCGGCGCGGACGGGCCCGTCCGCACTGCGCGCGAGGGCGTCCACGGCCCGCCGTCCGCAGATCCCGGGGCCGCGCGGGCGTCCGCACCCGCCGCGTCCGTGGGCGTCTCAAAGTCGACCGGCGCGGCCGCGGCCCGCTTCTTGTCCGCGCCGCGCTTGTCGGGCTTGGGCCGCCGCTTGTGCGAGAGGAAGGCGAGCGAGAAGGTCATGGCGGCGTTCGCTCGGGCCGCTCGATTCGCGTCTGCGGGGCGGGCGGAGGGGCCGGCGGGCGGCCGCGCGCTGCTGCTGCTGCTTCTTCTCGGCTCCGGTCCGTCCGTCGCCCCCCGCGCGCATATGGACGTCTGTTGCGGCCGGCGGCGGGCGGAACCGGACGGACGGGCCGCAAATAACTTGCGGAAAGAGTAGAGTGGCGCCGGCCGGGCCGGAACATTCCGCACGCGCTAAAAAAGTCAAGAGCGCGGCCACCCCGCGCTGACCACACAGCGCCGGCCGCGGTATACAAACCTCAAGATGTTTCGTCCGTCCGGACGGCGGCCGCAGGCCCCAAAAACGGACCGGACCCGGCCGTCCCACAGCGAGGAGAAGATGGTGGGAGCGATCAAGTGAGGCCGCACTTGGGGTTTGTATGTTTTCTGGACTGGACGCGGACGGCTGCGTCCCGTATCAACTGCAGCACTTGCGCGGCGTTTCTGCACAAACCGCTCGGTTATACCGGACTGCAGCCCTCGCATGGGGCCAGATCGAGGCCACCGGCGCCGTCATTCGCGTGAGGAATCACGCACCCGGCGGGTGGCGCGCGGCGCTCGGCGGGCGCAGCTGCGGCCCCGCCGGCTTGACGCGCTGACACGAATCATGACGGCAGTTGCATCCCGCGCGTCAGTCCGGCTGGGTCCCGGGGAGGGGACGGCCCCTATGTTATACGAAGAAGACGTCGAACCCATTGAATCGGGGGCCGGTGCGGACGCCGTCCCCACAATCCTCCTCATGGATGCATCTAGATACTAGTATGTGTATGATACGCGTCGCTACGAATACGTCCTGCGCGCGGGCGCCATCATGCCCATTTCCACGTCCCGGGCGGCCGTCGGCGCCACGTCCAGGGCGTCGGCGGCGTCCAGGACGGCGGCCGCGCCGACGGGCGCGAGCGCGAGCGAGGGGGCCGCCGTCCCGGCCGCGGCGGCGCGTGAGGACGCGCGCCAGGGCCGCGGCTTGCGCTGGCGCTGGCGCGTCGGCGGCGGCCCAAAGTGGCTCGCGACGGCCGCGTCCTGGTTCTCCGGCGCGTGGCACGCGCGCCAGAGGCAGAAGCCGAGCGCGAGGCCGAGCCCGACGCAGCAGAAGCCGAGCACGGCGCGGCCCAGCGGCGCGCGCGTGAGCCACGCGGCGGTCTCGGCCACGAACGACCGGTCCGAGATGAGGCCGGGGCCGGCGCGGCCGCCCGGCAGCTCGAACGGCGTCGCCTCGAGCCGGAACGCGGCCGCGCCGGTCGCGAGCCGCCGCCGGGAGCTGTGGGCCGCGACGGAGCCGCTCGAGGCGCCGTACTCGGCGTAGACGAGGACCCAGAAGTGGCCGGTGAGCGAGCCGCTGGGCAGGTCCACGCTCTGCGCGGCCGTCCCGTCCGAGTCCGAGCGCGAGGACACGTAGCTGCAGTCAAAGACGGACCGCGGCATTGTCTCGCTCACGTACACGTTGGGCACGACGGTCGGCGCTGCGTCACTACCGCTCTCGCTGGTGGCGGACGCGACCGTGAGCCGGAGCCCGACGCTCGCGCGCAGCGGCTCCGGCACGCGGAAGACGCGGACCTGGCCCCGCGAGAGCGAGAACGCGACGCTGGCGCACGACGCGCACAGCAGCGAGAGGTCGCCGAGCGCGCGCCAGAGCTGCGACGGGTCGAACGCCGTCGGCGAGCCGCAGCGCAGACCCATCCACCCGGCCGCGCACGTGCAGCTGGGCAGCACGGCCGCCGCGTCGGCCGGGTCCTGCACTAGCGCGCACGCTCCGCGGCCCAGGCACGAGCTGTGCGTCTCGGACGAAGAGGAGCTCCCGCTGCCAGCGACGCACGTGGTGGCGGACGGGAACGCCAGCGCGACGGACGCATAGAGCGTCACGCGGAGCGTGTAGCGCAGCGCGGCGCCCGCCGTCGCGCGGTTGTGCACCGCGAGCTTGTAGCAGTGCTTGTGGTTCGCGTCGAACGCGCACGCAGCGGACTCGATCGCGACCGGGACGACCTGGACGCGACTTCTCGCCTGCACGCCGGCAAAGTCCTGTAGCGCGCCGGTCGAGAGCGAGGGGAAGTCGCTGTCGCTAGGAGTTCGGAGCAGCAGGAGCGGCC
The DNA here is from genome assembly GCA_023338025.1 of Phytopythium oedochilum. Classification (NCBI taxonomy): domain Eukaryota; phylum Oomycota; class Peronosporomycetes; order Pythiales; family Pythiaceae; genus Phytopythium; species Phytopythium oedochilum. Next base: position 38,817 of record JAADXX010000132.1, on the reverse strand, counting down.
GCGCAGGCGTCGCAATGTCGAGGTGGTTGGCGATCACGAGCTCCACTTGAGCCAGCCGCGCGTCGGTGGCGCCTACCTCAAAGGAGAAGTACTCCCACGCACCGATCCCCAACGTGCGGTTGCTCGGCATGCTGAAGGCCTCGTACGACGTCCATGCCCCCGACGGAGCCGATGACAGTGCGAGTCTCGACACACCGAGACCACAAAACTCGCCAGCGAACGAGTCCGGGCACGAGCAAATGTCGCTCGCGAGTGCATTGCAAGCGCCGCCGTTTTGGCAGATCCCGTACGAGTCATTGTCGTCGCCGGAGCTCCCAGCGCTCGACGATCCGGCGTCGCTGCAACTTGCAGTCGCGTTGACGACGAGCTGATACCCGAGGTCCGCTCGACCGTACGGGCTGTTGAAGACACCGATGTAGTACAGACCGGAGCTGAGCGTCGACGCCGCGCGACTCAACACCACTTTGCGAGTTGGTGCACCCGCCATCCAGCTCGCAGTGTCGGCGTATTGGACGGAGGACGAAGCCGAGCTGGCGGATGCGCTGCCATCTGTTGTTGTAGTGGGCAGCTTCTCCTTGCGAAGGAATAGCATGGCGTCGGCTTCTGGTGTTGTAGAAACTAGTGTGGCCACGAGGACTTCCCATTCGTCCTTGACCTCAAGCGTAAAGAGAGCCCACGCGCCGACCTTCACGTACAAGTCCAGCAGGTCCGACGAGACCGTGAACGGCTCTGTATAGTGCCGCAGGTACGCTATCGAAGGCACGAGCTGCTTACACAGCTCTTGGTCGCGATTTGACGGGCTGGAGAAGTAGTAGGCGGCGTCGCACACGCACGTTGGGTCGCTCGCTGATGAAGTGGGAGCCTGGCAGACTCCGTTGCCATAGCACTCGGAAGTATTGCGTAGCGACCCGATCGCTACTCCCGCAAGAGACGCCTCCGTTGTTGTTGCCCAGCCGCCAGCATCGCAACTCCCGAGGTCCTCACAGTCAGGACCGCATCTGGGCACACTGCAGTCATCCCCGCTCCAGTATCGGTCGCAGCTGCACACACCTGCATATTGCTTTGGCATCACCACAACGAGTTGTCAGGGCTGACCATATCCGAAGTAAATTAACTCCAGCGAACGTACCAAGCCACACGCCCCGTGATCGGAGCACGTGACGTTGCGGCACTTGTCCGTCTCGACTGTGAGCGTGTAGGAGCCGCCAACAAACCCCAGCACCGACAGGTAAAAGTACCCTGGCGTATTCTGCACAAAGGCGGTGGTCGCGCGCGCGCAATAGCGAAGTGGGTCGTTGGAGCCTCGCGGAAACACCCCCAGTGTGCCGCACAACTGGATCGCGTCAGTCTCTCCAGCGTCTCGTGCACTCGCGAATCTGACACTCGCTGTCGTTAGCGATGTCGGGAGCTCATCCTCGAACGAGCCATACAGGTCCACATCGGTGCCGGAGCCGTCATCGCTGGTGACCACGAAGGTTACATCGTAGGTGCTTGAGTTGAGGTAGATCTTGAAGAACGAGTACTCCTTGTCAGCCACGCTCCCCGGCGTGGATATCGCTGCCCCCGGCTCATCTAGTGTTGGTAGTTGTAGTGTGGTCAGTGAAGGAGACCCAGAGGTGCCGCAACGAACACCAAGGAATCCCGCGGAGCATACGCACGCGCCGGTGACACAGTCGCACGTTCCATGATCTCCGCACGTTGTGGTGTCCTCCATTGAGCACCCAGGAACGCACTGACACGCTTTGCCGCTGTACCCGTCGACACACGTGCACGAGCCTGATGTTCGGTCACAAGCGCCATGTCCAGAGCACTCGCTGCTGTTCTTGCTGGCGGCGATCACGCTTTCAGGAGCCGGACATACAAGCTCGGAGCAACTCAACCCAGTGTAGGCACTTTTGCAAACGCACATCCCGGTCGAGCGGTCGCAGCTTCCACGACCAGAACTCGCGCCGCACTCGTCACTGGTGCCATCGCTCTTGGTCATTGCTGGACAGGTCCGCTTGCTACAGTCACCTCCGGTGTAACCTGATGCACACTGGCACTTGCCTGTTGACAGGAGGACGCCGGCGCCCGAGCACTTGTTTTGCAGCAACTGGCATATCCGCGCAGCAGTGTTGGGGCACTGAAGCTTTCCTCTCATCCCGCTTACAGTAACTTCACCACCAGCGAGCGGACATTCCACGGTAGTACCACCGATCAAGAGCCGAAGAGCTGACGATGTGCACCCGAGCACCTCGTAGCAAGTAGGTCGTAAGCTCGCGGAGCTGGAGTCTCTCTTGCTCAGGCTCGATTGAAAGCACTTGCTCGAAGCTCCAGCAACCTCCAGCCAGTTGTCCGAGTCGATTGTCGTCGGTGTACGCCCGATGTTGCGGCAGTCGCCATTGCTGTAGGCCCGGTAAAACGGGCAATAGTCAGCGTATGTATCTCGACCGCCGACCCTCGGGTCTTGGAAGTACTGGAACCCTGCAGGGATGCTCGCGCTGTATGTTGCGATGTTGCAGTAGCCTTTGGCGTTCCCGTCCGCGGTGCACGCATCCTGAGACGCGTCGCTGCATACATAGCGCGAGCTCCACGTTGAGCAGCGTGAGCGCGCCACACCACAACCTTCGAGATATCCCCAAGGCAGTGGCTCCGCTCCGGCGTAGCTAACTTTATACCACCCACTGTCCTCGAACAGCGCCAGCGTCATCGCCGAGTACACTGGGTCGTACGAGCTCGTGGCGCTCATGTACTCGTTCATAACCACTCGCTTCTCCCAGTGCGAGCTGAAATCAGCGCCACCGTTGTCACCGTTCTCGAGTTCCAGACCAGCGTCAGACCAGTCCCAGCAGTTGAAGTGCTGCTTTACCTGTTTGACGACCGCGGGCGTGATGATCTTGCTGACGACCACGTTCGAAGAAGTCTTTGTCTGTGAAACCACGTTGGAGTACCCCCACTTGGCTCCGTTGAGTGGCTGGCGGAAGTCGGAGAATCGGTTTTTCGAGAACACGAGCGCGTGCGTCATCTCGTGCAGTGCCGTGCCAATTTGCTCGTCTCGACTGGAAGCGCTCGACGGATCTAACCTGGCAGGACCAAAATTGGCGTGGCCTGAGATCGGCCGCCCGTATTGGTCGATGTTGCAAGGCAACGCCCACGCGATCGTGGATCCAGTCGTGGGCCGTGCAGTCACGTGGAGCAAGTAGTCGGCGTTCGCGACACCCTCGGTGCGGTACGCTAACGGGACGGAGCGCGAACAGCATGCCCACACAGCGTCCGAGCCGCACGAAATGCCGGCAATTACGAGGTTCCCGACCACGCGCTGGACGGACAAAGCAGCGCCGAAGCGATCGGAGATCGCCTTGAGTAGCACCGATAATACGAACTCTTTCTTGGACGCCGTCAGAAGGTCCTCCGACGAGCATTTGTACTGCGAGCCGTCCACTAGCACCGTTTCGCCTGACGCTGTGCACATGTACCCCGGGTCGCTGTCGTCAAGATTGAGCAAAGGAGAGTGAGTTCCAAGACAAAGTTGAAGGTGATCAATGAGAGGGATAGGAATAAAATACGTACGATGAGAGCTTGGAGAGGTCAAACGCGATGCGGATTGGTTGGAAGGAGGCCTCCGTGGTGGCTTCTGCTTCAAGCGCGCGTCGCGGAAATGACGATGCTGTTGGAACACCAACGACGCCGAGAAACTCGTCCATCGCAAAGCTCTGCATGTAGCTGTCAACATGTGGCGCGAGTCTCTGGGGAGCCATCAGTGACGATACATCCACATTTGATACAAACTCGTCGATCTTCTCGTCGTGAGCGCAGTTGTGATGGTGACGTCGATGCTGCTGAGTGGAGCTCGGAAGTATGCCATCGAAGCCCAGAGTGTCACTTGCGCGGTGAATAGCCGAAGCTGCGGTGCCAACCAGTTGAGCTACAACGATGAGTGACACGCAGAGGAGCAGGCGAAGCATCTGGTGTACTCTTCGGCTTCTTCTTGTCACTAGGAGCCTCGCTACCATATCACGCGACCGTCGTCGGTGGTATTGGTCCTTGCTGCCGCGGTCGTGATGACGCATAGGACTTTGCACCCTCATGACCACCTATTGCTGCCTTGGATGGGCGTCTGGAAGAACCGAATTGCTCTTTCGCAAGCAACAAGAGCCGGCTGCAACACCGCTCCGGCCGAGCGACTTCTGCGGCGATAGAGAGCAAGTAACACCAAAAGCCGGCGCAGGAGTCCAAACGACCCGCAAGACTGGAAACGGCGCGACTGCCCACCCGACCAGCGGCTTTTCATCTTCAACTTGCGAGAAAAACGAATCAAACACTCGACTTCGTGTACTATAGCGTTGAACAGGAATTTGATCGAAACAACTCGTCTATTTGTCTACAGCATCACTCCTCCGGTTATCGCCATTGTGAATCACAAAATGTTGACGCTGACGCTGTCGTCGACCCAGCGGATGCAATTTCCGTCCAAGTCACCGGATAGAAGCTGGCGCTGGTCGGCACTCAGCGTCAATGCTGTCACGCCTGCGCGATGGTCCATGAGCAACTTCATCACAACGAGCTGGCACGACGGCACGACCTTGAGCACCGCAGGCTTGGCTGTCGTTGTCGCGGTTGGAGTGGATGTGTCTGTTTCAACTCTGCTCGAGGTGTCAGAATGGCCGAGGGTCGTAGCGCCGCCTGCTCGGCCCACTCGAACTGCTGTTGGCACGCTACCGGAGGTTCCTGGTTTGCCTGCTGCCTTCTTGTCTCTGGCAAGGTCGGTCGGGTATGAAAGACCCCACAGCGCGATGGTGCCGTTTGCGTGCCCTGTTACTGCCACGACGCCTTGCTGCCAGCTCTCGCATCGCGTTGAAATGGCGACCGTCTGTTCAGGTGCAGAGGTCAGTTCACTGCCGCATCCACACCGTTCGATTTCTCGATGGATGAACGTACAATTACGGCTAAGCCAAGGCTTTGGACAGACGGCACGGCGGCAAGAAGGTCACCGTTGATGCTCCAGACGCGCAATTCGATAGCTGAAGCGGTGAGAATGTTCCCGTTCGCCCCGTTGATAGCCACCTTGTCCACCGGGTGGGTGTGGCCCGCCAACTCACGCAAAAATGTGCGCGTGCGTAGGTCCCAGAGGATGGCACCGCAATCGGCCGAGCCACTGGCAACCACATTGAACAACTAAAGACCAGTAACCTTGTCAATACCATGCCCATCGAATCGTCAGTCACAACATCCACGGTTCTTCGTACCTTGTTGATAGCTACGCTGACAATAGCGTCTTCATGGCCAACCAGTTTTGCAAGTTGCTTGAAAACGCGCTGCCCGCCATTGCTGCCCCCGTTTGATCCAGCTTTGGTGCACTCGAGTACATTCACGACAGCGTCCTCACCTCCGGTGACGAAGATTCCGCCGTCATCCGACAGTGCGACGCAGTTAACCTTGTAGAAATGCGCTCCCTCGATCACCCCGATGATTTTGTTTGCCTCTCGATACCTCGCTGACGTTTGATGCACTCGCAACTTTATCGTGCCGTCTGTGAGACAGAGTGCGTTACTAGCATTGGCGGTGCTACCCCAATCGATAAACTTGCTGTATCGAGGAGGAACGAAGCGACACCCTTGGCCGCGGCAGTGCAGTTTGTCATTCACAAGCACAATGTCGCCAATAGGTCCGTCGAGAGCCTTTGTTGTCGTGACCTTCTTGAGGAAAACGTAGTCCTTCCCAATCGAAACAAGCGCTGGCGCAAGAGGGGCGTGCCACTTCACGTAGGCTTCCACACTGCTCAGTGTGTTGCCGGTTGGTGTAGACGTCGGTGATGCGGCAACTGATGAGTCAAACTCGTCTTGGTCGGATGCGGAAAGCACAGGCGACCCGAGTGACCCTGGCTTGTTGCCATCCTGGCCACTGCTCCCTGCGACGCTTGCTCCCACGAGTGTCGGTACTCTACGCGCAGGATGCGGACTTGTGAAGATCTTGGACGGTGTCTGGCCAAAATTCTCGATCTGTGCAAGTGTGGCCGCTCGCATCACAGGGTCCCGGATCGCATCAATGTCAACCACGCCTTCGTACGTGATCGGCATGAACACATTCAACGCTGCAAGCGCTGCTGGCCCGGTCTGCTTAACACCAAATATCAGATCAATCCACTCGTGCAGGTGCTCTGACACAAACCGGGACTCGAGTGCCTGTCGGTGCACCCGCACAAACTCGCGTGGATCACCGTGAGCCCATGCGGGTAATTTGACGTGGTTCACGAGTTCCCCACTCTGGGTAGTCCCCAATGCGTACTCGTTTGCGTTGTACAAGAACTCAGGCAAGTAATAGAATTCCGGGACCAGTTCGCGTACATCCTGAAGGTTCTCACGCGATGCCGATTCCCAAGACGATGGGATGCTACGGAACAAGCGGTCTGCGTGGTCAAAATCCCCACCCTGCAGCTCTCTAGCGAGCTTCGAGTAGGGCTCAAGGCGGATGAGATAGTTGACGACGTAAGCCGAGCACGAGTAGTGCGTGCCATAATGAAACGCTGCCATCATGTAATGATTCTCGTCATCCCCGATCATGTCGTGATTCATGGCGTTGTATCGCTCCCGGAATTGTGCCGCACGCTGCTCGTAAAGAGCTCCCATCGGTTTGGATAGATCCCGAAACGACGCGGAGTTATCCAAGTCGAGGAACTCACTAGTGTAGTCTGCAATGACCCAAGGGAAGACCGGATACTGCGTCAAGTCGTTGAAGCTTCGGCCAGCAAGTGTGTTGAGGTGCATCAGATACTCAAAGTTCGAGATCAATCCTCGCGACCAACGTTTGGTAAGTGCTTGGCGAATACGCTTTGCAGACAAAGACATCGCACTCGAGCGCAACAGCGGGGTCCAAAAAATACTGTTGAAGATCGGCATCTGGAATACTAGCTTGAGGACCTCTTCGCGTTGCGAGTGCGACTCGAACTGCACGAAGAAGGTGGCCCCAGACGTATCGAAGAACTCGATGCCGACCGGACGAAGCTGGTACTTCATGCGGCAAAACTGCTTCACACTCGCGTACTGAATGCTCCAGTTTTTGGACAATAGTAGTGCCACCGTTGTCAATGATGCCGGTCCGCTAGGAAGCGACGCTTGCGAAGCACTTGCAGTCTGCTGCGGTGTATCAGGAGGTAGTGGCGCAATGGTAAATAGTTGCGAGTCCGTGCTCTTGCTTGACGAAGTGAACGGCGTTCCCCAGTCTGCGAGGGTTGTGCGAATGAGGTCTTTTGCTTTCTTTTTGGATCCGTTTGCGGCGATGCCTGACTTACCAGTCGGAGACAACACGCTAGAATTACCAGCTGAGTTTGTCCCGCCTGTGAACAGCGGGAAGACGCCAGCTGCAGCTGCAGACGCACTTGGAGTGCCACCTCCATCCGTTGCAGCATTCAATAGCTTGCCGTAGCCGCCGATGAAATACAGAGCCCCGCGACAAAGCACGAAAATTCCTGGAAATCTGGTCATTCCAGCGATATACGCGGCGTTATAGCACCGAAGTGGCGGGTAGTCGTCACGCTGAAGGAACCGCGCAATACTGCCGTACACAAAGTCACTCGAGCTGTCAAAGATCTCATCGTCTCTGGAGTGTTTGTCTGCCTCGCTGCTCTCACTATCCACAGCTCTGACATCTTCATCTTGATCGCTTTGGCCGAAACGTCGTCGCACCTTGCGAGTTTTCTGAGCGTTAGCAACCTTTTCCAATCTCGCCGTCTGCTCTCCATCTCCCGATTCGACACGAGCCCCATCTCGATCAGTGCCTGAATCGACGACGACTGGCGAGTCGTCATCTTGGCCCTCTTGTTTATCTTGATTACCTTCTCCACCGTCGACATCGCGCTCGTCCCCAGTTGCATCACCGTCATCTTCTTGGCGCTCATCATCAACCTCGTTGTCCTCGTCATCCGAAGCGGGTGGCGGACTTGACGTAGCTTCAATATCTTCAGCACCTTCAGCAGAGCTAATAATTCGTGCTCCAGATCGTGCTGCGCAAATCGCATTTTGCATCGCCTCTGCGTCGGCAGCATCAAATAGGGTCGACTGCAACAACTCACTGACGCGGTACATCGTTTGTTCCGTATCATGATTGGAATGTCCCTCTGCATCGGCGAGTGATCGCGCGATGTCGTCGATCAAAGCAGGCGAAACACCAAGCATACCACGGTGTTGCGAGCGTATCTCGATACCCTCGTTTGTACACGAATTCGAGTCTCCGTTTTGGAGAAACTCGTTAAACACCGTGCGTGCCACTTGTATCGGAGACACACCCGACTCGTGTGCGGTAGTTGAGGTAATACCTGGAGATCATAGAGAAACGTTAGCCGCCATAGAGAATCTATCGACGCGATTGTGCAACGTTTTACCTGTAAACACCCGAGCTGTCGACTCGAGCTTGCAGCGCTGGAGGATGCTTTCCAATAAAAGGATCTCTCTCGACGCATCCAACTCGGCATGCTCGGTCGTCTCGGCATCGGACGCTTTCCTTCCAGCGTTGTATTTGTATCGATATTCGCGGTAGACATCGATGGCCTCGTGGAACTGGGTAGCACGGGTGTACACTTGGTTAACAGCATTTGAACGTAAGCCATCGCCGCTTTGGCGCTCCGATACAGCTCCAGAGCTTGACGATACAGCACTTAGCTGCTTTATATTTGGCTGTGCAACATTCTCTCCACCCTTTTGCTCGTCATTTGCTGGTTCGCCACGAAGTGCTGGCTTCGAAAAATTGGCATAGTTCCGAATCAAGCGTAAACGCATACGTTGAGGGCCCTCCGTGAAATCCAAGCGATAACGGAACGAGTTCTGCTGGAAGATACTTCGTTCGGTAGAGAACAAGCTGATGGTATGGTTGCCGGTTTTACTCGCTTTCGTCTGGTCGCTTTCTTGCTCGCAGATTCCCTTTTGATTTGCATCTATGGGGTCAGACATATGACCGATTCCCGATTCCCAGCCTCCAAAATGCCATATCGAACGCGTGTGCATCAATCGCATCCGTAGCTCGTTCCATCGAGACAGACCGTCTCGCATAGATGCCAGCGTTGCCTGCGCCATGTTCGAGTATTTCATCAGCGCTCGTCGCGCAACAAGCTTGTAGCCGACGTCGATTTCGTCCAAAGCAGCAGAATACCGAATTGGCTTGCCGCATGTGCTACGGTCGAAGAAAAGGACGAAGTCCAGGTTCAGCCCAAGTTCCTTCGATCGGGCCGCTGTCGTAGAGGACCCGCCACTACTTCCACTGCTGCTACTGCCTGCACTGACTTTGCGAACGGCCAGGCACGACGTCAATACCTCAACGAGGTGAAGATAGATTGGCTCCGTGCGAACGAGGATGAGTTCCTTGAGCAATTCGAACTGCTCTGTCAGCCACAAATGAAACTGAAGCCAGCTCTCTCGACTGAGTTCTGTCTCGGCTGTTCCCAACATCGTCGTCGAAGACGCAACCAGGAGCCCTGGCACCGTGTTGACGCGTGAATAGGGTGTTGTAATCTGCAGCAATAGCTCGAATCCGCCGTGGAAGACATCAACGACTTCTTTCCGTGAAGCCGACATATTTTGAAGCAGCGATACCCGCGGCTCGACAATCAGCAGCTCTTTCAACACTCCCATCCGTTGCTGCATGATGTATTGCCACAATGCGATTGAGGCATGCCGCACACTCTCAGAGTCGTCCGTGAGCATCAGGAAGAGCTCTGCTGCGAGCGACAGAATAAAGCTGCGGTCGGACTCTGACCCAACGCTAAACTCTTTATGGCCACTTGATGACAAAAGAGGAGTCCGCATACGATTCAAATGACCAGCGAGGGTAACACTTGTCGAAGAAACCGGTCCACCGCTAGTCCCGTTTCCGCCCGAATCGGAGTTTGTACTATCCCCACTACTGGAAGTGGCGTGGTAATTGACTGGAGTACCGCACACAATGACACCGGAGCACTTGGTTTGTTGGAAGAGCAGCTGCCTTGAATTCGTCAAGCACTCGAGGAAACGTTGACTTGGAGGAGCTCCTTTGTGGGGACCATGAAGTTCGCTCAACACCGCCGCCTGTGCGCAGTACACCATCGTGCTGTAGAAAAACTGCTGGTCATCTACACCAACAACTTGGGCGACGTGTGGCTCGGTGCACATACGCAGTGAGCTGAGGAAGAAGACCAACACGTCTGTCCCGAAGCAATTGTTGGAGGAGCCTGATGTAGTGCTGTCTTCTCGAACCAACGGTGGTCGAGAAGGAAGGGTTGTTGACGTAGTGTCCATCGTTGTGCCCTCAAAAGTTCGGACATTCTCGTCGGCGTTCGCTTCGTTTGAGCACTCGTGCTTGTCTTCGTCAGACAGGTAGCGAGCCAGCGAAACAGCGAGGGTTGCAATGTTCTTGAGTGATAGCAGCGTGCAATTGTTGGATAGCGCCTTTGTCGCTTTGACGACGTGAACCAAGAGTGCGAGCCAGCACTTTTGTCCATCGGAGAGGGCAAAAGCACCCCCGCTCTGCGCAATGGTGTGATCAAGACACTCCAGCAAAAACATCATAAAGGCAGCACATTCGTCCTTCTCAAACAGCAGGCGACTTAGCACAACGCGCAGCATATCCAGACAGGCGATGACTATGGAAGCTCGAGACGGCAATGAAGAAGTGGGCACTCGCCCCGCCAAGAGCGACACCACGGCTTTTTGTAGTGACGTGGATGATGCGCGCCGTCGGTCTACTGCAACGCGGTCACGGAGACCCTCTTCTGCTTTTGCTGCTGCGTTAGAGGTTGAACTGTCTTCGCTTTTGTCTTCGTCGACTCCCGAGGCATGGTGCGCTGACACCAGTAACTGCACGAGGATACGAATGACAACGCTGCTAGAGGCGCAGATTGCCGCGAAGAAGGCCTCGCTCACTTCAATCTGGAATGAGATCTGCCCGACAACAGTTACGTTGACAGCACGGGCTTGATTGGTGTTGGTCGCAGCGTTGTGCAACATCAAGCTGCCCAACAGCTCCCAGACTTGTGGCAAACAGTATCTGTCCGTTCCAGTGAATACGGCCGGGGTTGGTAGCGCAAACTGCTGGTTCGATACACTCGCCGGCGACCACTCCAGGTCGTGGTACTTTGTATCCTTGATGGCGATGTTCGACACATACGCGAGTATCGGGGTGTACATATTGTACTCCGAGCTATACAGTCGCAGCACGCGCTTGAACTTTTGTGCCAGTCGAGGCTGGAAAAGCTGCTGTGCAAACGCTGGGAAATCTTGCGCTAGCGATAACAGAACACGCACTGCCAGGAGCGCTTCGGTCTCAGCGTATGGTCCACTTTCACGCCGAGCCACTACTTCCAGCATGACGTTATCGAACGCATCAGCCGGCGACCCGCCGGAGAAGAAGCTAGTACTAGACTCTGCTGGTGGTGACAGGATTGAAATCGGACTTGCTACCGTTGAACTGTCGCTATGCTTATCTTTTCGCTTCTGTTTGCCTCCGTGGCTCGAACGACAGGATACCGCATTAACAATCGTCATCGCCACACTTTCCGTAGTCGTCTCTGTGCCAGCTTGATTGGCTACTGCATCCTGCTCGATTTCGTGAAGTAAGAACTGCAACAACACGAGCCGAAGTGTGCTGTTTTTGAACTGCGGGGCCTCGGCAGATAGAGAAAAGAGTATCATAGTAGAGATGCTGCCAATGTCGCTTACGTGGCTTTCCACGTGGAGATACGCTCGCAGTAACGACAGAACGTACTGCAGGACTTTGTCGGTGCGCTGATCAGCAAATTGTGGGTAGCACCATCGAAGCTGTTTCGCGGATGTCGCATCTAATGAGCAGTCTTGACTCCCCAACTCGGACAGGTAGATTAGGATCCACGATAGGAAGTCAGCTCGACGCAATTGGCGTGCATTGAAGAGCGCGTTCGGGTTCACTGGAGCCACGAGATCGAGTAGATACACCAAAAGTTGGCACTGAAGGTGATGGCTTAACTGTTTGCGGAGCTCTGTGCAGAGAACAATTTGGGTAAGCGCTGAAAAATCGCCTATCGTTGGTAATGGCACGGACACGTTCGTGGTGCTTCCTGGCAAAGTGTCCCCACGGACAGAATCCCGGTTGACCTCAACAGATGACAGCTTCCCCGTTACCGCCAGCCGCACCACACCACGAAGGACGACATCGTCGATCAGATGTGAGCGAGAGCACAGCAAGCTCACTACTAACGCGTACCCATTCATCTCAAGGCATTCGGCCATGCACGCCGGATTGCGGCGCACTACTCGAGCAAGAAGTCGAAGAACAATCTTCAATTCGACTGCGCGCCAGGAGTTTTCGAGAAGGGGAAACAACACTTGCGAGATCCCACCAACGGACGGCAGCAACTTGGCAAGATCAAGCGGGCAGGATGCCTCTGTCCCAACATAGTGCATTTGGGTGTGGGAGATTAATTGGGTGTTGGACTGGGTGTTGAACTTGGTGTTTAGAGAGAATAGCACACAGTCGTCCGCGATCTTAAACGAACTCAGTAGCTTCAGGATCTCGCTGCCAAACGTGGACATCGCGCATTCGTGCTTGATGAAACCCTGAAACATCTCTACTTTGAGATGATCTTTACGCACAGCGTGACTGATGCTGCTGCTGCTGTTGGCATTGGTTCCACTAGAATTCTCTCTCTTCATTGCACCAGTCAAGTCCACCGGAGTTTCTTGCGCAGAAGTCCCAAGAACTGACGAAGCTGAGCCTGATTCCATCTCCACCTCATTCCACGACCGACGACTCGACCGCGCTAATTTCGTGAGCTGGAGGCGCTTTGCAGCCCGGGCAACCTCAACGCATCGACGAGTGGTTCGATCCAGTTGGGTAGTCGCGAGAGCTTCAGGCCAGTCGCCAATTGACCGGTATGCATATCCACTGAAGCGGCCACTGAAGGATGGGCCGAGAAGGAACATACACGCGACGGCGCTACTGGGGAGAACGTCCTCCATTAGCCACGTAGGTCCGATACTCCACGGGAGGGCAGGATACGCGCCGCAAATCTGGATGTCCTTGCCGACGAATGCTTGCATGGTACCGATTGTCGGAGCAGAGGGATAGCTCAGTTTCTTCGTTGCAACCTCCGATCCGTCAACGTAAAGCGTCAATGAAGAGTTCCCCACCACAGCCTTTCGATGGGTGAACGCGAAATGGTGCCACTGTGACGGTTTCTCGTGTGCCTCGCGGCAATCCCTAGAAGATGCAGGCTCAATATTGTTCTTCGCTTTAGCGGTACCATCTTGAACAGCCCGAAGCAGTTGAAGGTCGACACTTTTAAACACGGCCGAGTTTTTCTTGGTTGGATTCATGTTTGGGCCCGCACTCACAGAGCCAGTATCAACCCGCAGTACTCCCGTCTCCCGTTCAAAGTAAATGCGGACGTAACAGCCAGATGCCTCCAGCGAATATACAGACAAGACGCATGCGCACCCATCGACTTCACCACAACCGCTGTCGGGCGACACAAAGAGCACCTCTCCGTTCTTGCCAAGATCCCCCGCCATTTTCTGTCGTGTGGTGACGTTGCTGATGCTTTCCGACTGCTGCATCGCTCTCCACCACATTTCCACGTCCTCAGGTGTTTGGCACCGTGCCAGATACCTCTTCTCATGCGACCAAAAGTAAAAGTCCAGCGTGCTGTTCCTGGCAACGGCAGTTACATCGAGACACACGAGTGGATCGTCGTTTCGAGTTGCGCTCTCGCTGGATAAAAACACGGTCAGCGCTGCACCGACGAGCACACCGTACGCATTTTCATGCTCCATGTCGTCACCGTCCAGCTGCACCGATAAAATGCCTTCGCAAAGTGCGACACAAACCGTGCTTCCCGTTTCAGTTGGCGACGCGCTGTCGTCATGATGACTTTGGGTGTTGTTCCCGCCAAGTGCTTGAGCCGACTCCTTCGGTCGGACGTTGTCGACGGATGGGAACCGCAGCCAGCAAGCGAACGAATAGCCAGAGGATGGTGGCCATATTCGATCTGTGCTGTTGATCACGTGAACGTACCCAGATGCCATGCGTGTCTTCACATGAGTCCCGACTTTCGTTTGCGGAACGCTCGAGGAATCGAAGACACTTTCCAGCAACGACAGCCCGATTTCCGGCTTTGGACAAAACTTATCCTCCATGGATTTGTAGCGATTTGCTAGCAGCAGCGGCATGCCACGCCCAATGATCCTCATGACATCGCGAAGATGCGAGATCGAAAGTTCCTCTTTTGCCAACTCCACCAGGAAGGAAAGAATCGGCTGCTTCAGTGGATGTTCATCGTCAAGAAGCATGCGCATGATGGACGGATCAGCTATCCACTTGAACACCCCCGCAGTGACAAGTAGCGTTACTTGCTTCTTCTTGGAGAACCCGACCTCGTCGTTCGACAACAGCTTCAACAGGAGTCGGTTAAGCGTGTTGATTGCATCGTCAACAGGTAAATTCGGTAGCAGCTGAAACACCATCTGTACCGCGTCCCCATTCCGAATTTTGTTCCTTGGAGACGTGTTGCCTGTAATCAGTTCAAACATACGATTCAAGACGAACGGCAAGTGACTTGATGCAAGCACTCCTGAGTTTGCGAGGCAACTTGCGAGGGCTGGATATCCAACTTCTCGCTGAAAATACTCGAGATTGGCGCTGTTACCGGTCTGAGGATCGAGCGTTGCGCTGTAAATCCCCAGCACTGCATCCATAATGCGGTAGCTCATGTCGTCTTCGTCGCTGATTGTTATGTGCAGCGAAGACAACATCGAAATCAAAATCTCGTATCCTTGGGACTCGCGCCACGGAGCCCACACGAACACGCCACCGTTCAACATCTGCGCTACAACTTCAATCAGCATCAACTGTCTGTCTCCGCTACTCCGCAGGGAACGAAGTAAACCAAGCAGTTTGCTGAAGTCCGACTCGATCCCGGCTTGAAGGATATGCAAATCAGCTTCTGCAGTTGCATCGTTTTCGAACGATTCGTCATCCGGTTGAAAACTTGCAAGCTCAGTAAACGCCGACATGACCGAATACCGAGACCTGTTCCCACCGAGTTCATGTGACGCCGTGCTGCTCGGAAGCAGGTCACTCGACAGTAGCGCTTCCATAATAACGTACAGAGAGTGATGCATGTTGAGTTGTCGAAACTCCACGCTGGCTTGGCGGTCATTGCGCAGCATGCTCCCCAAAAGCGATGTCCACAACTCGAGATGTGCCTCTAAGCGTGTCAAGTATTGCTTGAACTCGCATGTTGGCATTGCTGACAACGCGTTTGCTATCTTCGACAAAAATGTGTAGACACCGCGCTCCAGTACTCCGAAGCTCCGAAGCTCCGCTTTAAAATGTGCGAGCGGGGAATCGCGCACAATCTTTACGATGCAGCTGCACAGCATCAAAGAAATCGGAGAGGAGGCTGTGGAGGTAGTGCTTGATACTTCAGCGCCTGATACTCCAGTACTCGTTCCGGCTTCATCCTCGGCATCTCCAACTGACTCTGACGGTAGAGTCTGCTGAGAGTCGTTACTTTGCTCGATTGCACCTTGAGGTAGTAAAATTAACCCTCGCGTCTCTGACGATGTACGCTCGATGAACAACGTGCTGAGAACCGAAAGGATATCCGTCGGCAGAACGGTGTCTGGACGCGCAGCTCCGCACACGTACTCGACGATACGGAGAACAATGATCTGGCTGTCAGGGAACACTATCCACGGTAGCTGGGTCAGCACGAGTGCCAACATCTGAGTCGTTGGCTCCAAGGTCACGAAGTTCTCGTAGTCGCTAGTGTAAACGTGAAGAACCGTGGTCAAGAGCTGCAAAACGAGTTGTTCATCTCTGTGCGAGTCCTTGGCGGTTCGAATGTTCGTAGATTCCTCCGACGAATTGAAGTCCAGCGCAATAATGCTGTTCAGCAGCACGTCTCGCATCGCCAAAAATGCGTTTGCGTTCCTCGCGCCGCACGTGCTGACAGTTGCCATGCTTTCGTCGTCTCCACAGACGCCAGAGAACCCCGTTCCGAGCGGCAGCAGCAGTGTAAACAGGTACAGGTAGGTTCCAATCTCGCTCTCGTCGCACTTCTGCAGTACCCGCGAGAGCAACGCGTTGCCCCCAGACGCCTGGAACTCGCCAAGAAGGGCAAGCGAGTACCGACAGGTTTTGTGCAAAACGTATATCAGCGCCTTGAGACCTGACAGCGGAGAATACGACGGGAGGCAAAAGCTCTCGGCTTTTTTCGCTGCAGTAGGATGACCGGCTTCGCTTGCCCCACCAGAATCAATGCTCTCATTCGCGCTCTGAGCCACACTGGTGGAGGTGACAGCGTCGCTCTTGCTCAGTCCTAGAGCATCACTAACGGCAGCGATTACTGCCTCCTGGCCACCTTTGACGGAGTACTCGTCTTCCGATCCTCTTGCCTCGGTCGTTGTGACAGTCTCCGAGTACGCTTGGAGAGCAACACCCGCATTCTCCCGCGTTGTCTCAGTGGCTGAAACGTAGGTCGCAACCAGTCGGACCGTCTTTGCGATGGCGTTGCAGTCGTGCAGATACCAAACGAGTGCAGCGCTAAAGTTCTTGTCCGGGATACTTGCAAGCGCTTGAGTGGCAAGGTCACGTATGAACACTGTCGCTGGTGGATACTCCTCCGCCGCTAGCTCGATCAGATTTGGTACTTCGCAACGGTACTTCTCGATCAGATTAGCATTCGACGCCACAGCAACGACGCAGATCATGAGGAACTCCAATGGCCGCTCCATCGACGGCACAGCAACACGTCCACCTGCTGCGACAGTATCATTTGCTGTGTCTTCATCGGAACTCTCCAATTGTAGTCGTTTCAGCTCCTCCTTGAGCAGAAAGACCCGCACTCTGCTCATGAAGTCGACAAGAAGCGATGGGAACGCCACGCGGTCGCAAAGCGCCAGTCCATCTGACGACGCAAAATACTCCTTGAGAACTTCCAACGGGGTGTTCACTGATGCGAGCAAAGCCTATTAGAGGACTGGCCATTGGTAGCACAACGTAGGCAGACCCCACACGCAGAACCGAAGATACGCACCATGCTGTTCGAGCTTGTCTGCCGCAACGTCTGCAATGCTCATCAAATCGCCCAGCTGAGCCTTGATGTCGTCGCCCTCGAGCATTTTCGGGATCCTAGCGCAATACCAGTAGTTAGAACCGGTGATCTAACACTCGGCGTATACTTCAAGCGAGCGATGGAGATACAAACATTGGCTTCATGCGGCTCACAACTTCTCTCATCAGCATGTCAAGGTTCTGATGGAAGACCTGCGCACGCCAGCGAATTCAGTACTGTACACAAGAGAAGGAACCTGAACTCGTTGAAAGCGGAGCGGCACGACGAACCTTCGAGGAGGTTGGCACAGCGGAAACCTGGGGCGTCGAAGCCGGTGGAGACCGTGTCGCCACGTTCCCAGCAAAAAACGTCGACCAGGAGCCGCGCGGGCCCGTCTTGTAGATCGAGTGGCGTCCGCCACCGCGTCGTCCCTCCCCTGCGTTCTTTCCCGCATGACCTCCAGAAGCCGACACCGCACTGGCCGACAGCGTTGGCGACACGCCCGACGTCCCGTCGTCCTTTGGCGGACTTGCCGGCTGCTGGCGAGCGAAGATGCCTCCGAAGATCTTCTTCATTCTAGCTGGCCAAACCGAGCAGGCGCCAACGAGCAAGCGAGCTAGCAGCGACGCCACATCTACCGGGGCCGAGAGATCGCCTGTTGCCGCAGCTTGGAGACTGAGCGCGCGGCAGTTCAACCGACGCGTGTTGTGGTAAGTTCGCTACGCACTTAGTGCATCCGTATGTACCAAACATTATACATTACGGTACCGTAGCCATCTCCATCTGATATCGCACTTTATCGGAATCTCCCGGTGCATGCGGCTGATTTATAGTTGCCGCGCGCCTGCCGGGGACATTCACCGTCGGCGCAGTGAGGATTCGTCCTAAGACAACTATTGACGATCGCGGCGCGCGCATGGGCGACGAGACCGAGGTCGAGGCCGTCGTGCGCCTGCGAGCAACGGACGTGCGGGACCTGTACCCTTCCTTCTCCCCGGAGGACGCGGGCTCGCGGATCTGCCTCCTCTGCGCCATGCGCCTCAAGGACAAGACGCACAACCTGACGCGGCACTTGGAGAGACACCACCCGGCGGCGCTGCTCCAGTTGCTGGAGCAGCGGAGCCAGGCATCGCCCAGCTCGGCGGCCCGACGCATTGCACCGACAAAGAAGTTCAAGCCGCTCACGGCCAGTCCGCAGACGGAAGACGACGGCGGATGGGAGACCAGGCTCGCGAGCGCCAACCGCGCGCTGGCCAAGTGGCTCGCGCACGAGGAGCTGCCGCTAGACGTGGTAGAGAACGCCGACTTCCGCGTCTTCCTCGAGACGCTCAACGGACAGTTCGCCCCGTCACATCGAGAGGACTTGCCTGGCTTCCTGGACTCGCGGGCTGCGTCGGAAGATCAGTCCGTCGACCCCATGGTGATGATGCAAGACGCTTTTGCGGTGCCCACGCTGTCACAATTGCTCCGCGCAACGTCCAGAAGCAGCAACGAAGTGCCACATGTCCAGTATCAGACCGTCGCGTGCCGGCCGTTGCAAGACGGAGAGGTTCGTGTGCGTGTCCTCTGCGCCGCTGGGTCCTTGACCGACGCGGAGACTTGTCGAGGCAGGCTTCCTGGACGCAACGGCGTGCTGGGTCGGTCCTTTGTCGGAGTTGTCATGAGTATGGGGGCTTCACCTGCAACTGACGTCCCAGAAGATGGCGGCTCGCTCCGGATAAACGACAGAGTCGTCGCGTCGCCGTACCTCCCGTGCCCGGCATGCCGACTCCGGGATCAAGACGCGTCGTCGTGGTGTCCCCACCAGGCGCAGTGCATGGGCGTGAGTGCGACGACTGGGGCGTTCGCCGAGTACGTGACGTTGCCAGCCGCCAACCTCTACGCAGTGCCTACGCCACTTCCGAACGAGCTGTTACTGCTCGCTGACGACGTGTCCGTGGCGGTAGCGATCGGGAACGAGATCGGCATGCGCCTCGTCAAGACCGTCGTGGTGTTGACCGACGCGCGCAGCGGCTGCATGGCCAGCGTGATCGCCTATTACCTGCACCACGTGTTAGAGCTACCGCTCTCGAGCGTCCAGTTGGTCTCCGACAGCTCGGTGTACCCGCGGCGAGTCGCCGGCGGCATGGCTGCCGTCGAGCACGTCGACTTTTCTCAGCAGCACGGCGATCACTGGCGGCACTCGGCGTTCGACGCGGCCGTCGACTTGTGCGGGTCCGAGGAGTCGACGGACTGGGCTATCCGCGCGACGCGGCCGATGGGATGCGTGCTGCTTGTCGACCGCTCGCGCTTCGCCCCCGACCGGCCGGCGACCGTCGCCATGGACGTGAACGCCGTCGTGGTGAACGAGCTGGACGTTGTGGGCATCGAGGACTGCCGCGCCGAGATGCCGCAGGCGGTCGCGTACCTCGAGCAGCAGGCGCGCGACCCTCTGGCGGCCGCGCAGCTCCGCGGGCTCGTAGCAGCGACGGCCGTGGCGTTCCCGGACGCGCTCAAGACGCTCGTGCGCGCGCCAGAGTCGGCGCTCGAGTCCCAGTACCTCCTGGTTGACATGACGATGATGCCCGGGGTGGTTACGGGCTACGCGCGCGCAGGTTAGGCAGTCGTTGAAGGGTACACTCGATTATAAGCCCTTTGAGTTGAGCTTTGTAAGAGGCGTCGCAGCCGTTTGAATTTGCCGTAAGGAAAACCGTAACCAATCGCTGCGGGGTGCTCGCCTCTCTTGCGTTCACTATCGAACGCACCGCCAAGCCGCGAAAGAAACGGAAAACTACCTGCGCGAAGCCCAGCCCGACGAGCGCCATGGGCCGTAAGCCGAGCAACGTCTACGACTACTTTACGCGGCTGGAGCCGATCGACGGCAAAGGGCTCGTGCGCTACGAGTGCAAGAAGTGCCAGAAGCAGTACGCGTCCAATGCGACGCGCCTGGCGGAGCACCTGAAGCAGACCGGCTGCAGCCCGACCTTCCAGAGCAACCAGCGCTCGGCTGCGGGCAGCGCCTCGGCCGCCGCTGGCGCCGCGTCCGTGCCCTCCTCTGGCGTGCCTTCGGCCGTGCCTTCTTCTGTGCCGGCGTCTCTCTCCGTCCCCACCACCGGTACGCGTCCTCGCGCTAGCGACACCGTCGAGCCGACGACGCTGACGCTGTGGTGCTGCGTGTTGGATGACTCGCAGGCATGCTGGACGCCGAGATCTCGCTCGACACGGATCTGCTGCTGCGTCTGGCCAAGCTCTCGACGTGCGCGATCGCGGACGCGCTGGCGCAGCTGCGCGTGCAGGCGCACCTGGTGGACGTGGAGCTCGTTCGCGGGTATGAGGCGCCGCTGGCCATGAACATCTGCGGGCCGGCGCTGACGGTCAAGGTGATGCCGGCGAACGGGCCGCAAGTCAAGAAGCTGCCGTTCAACTACGTCGACACGGCCGAGATGGGCCAGGTGATTGTCGTGAGCGCGCCCGAGGGGTGCACGTCGGCCGTCTTCGGCGGACTCATGGCCACGGCGGCCAAGGCGCGCAGCGTGGCGGGCGTCGTGACGGACGGCCGCGTACGCGACGTGCAAGAGTTCTCGGCCATGAACTTCCCCGTCTTCTCGCGCGGCACTTCGGTGCACGGCCAGCGCAACTCGACCACGGTCGTGGACGTGGGCTGCCCCATCGTCGTCTCTGGCTGCGTCGTGCGCAACGCCGACATCATTCGCGCCGACATCAACGGCGTGGTGGTCATCCCGGCCGAGCGCGCCCCGGACGTGGCGCTCAAGGCCGAACTCATTGAGGAGCAGGACAACAAGATCGCCGAGGCTGTGCAACAAGGTGAGCCTCTGCAGCGGTCATTCCAACGCTTTCGCTCAAAGAACGTCTGACGCGAGCCCTGCGTCCGCAGCCAAGAGTCTGCCCACATTCCACGGCATCTGGCACGACCTGTGAACTCCTCAATGATGAATCCCACGCCGCTTCGACCCCCCGTCTGTCTTCGTCGCTAGCTCTCGTCTTGTCCCTCCCCCCACACCGCTGAGGCGGACGGACGGACCGAAGCAGTGTATTTACGTCGCGACACTGCCGCAGCTTGAGTTGTTAAGCGGAGCATGGCACTGTGGCCTGCTTCGAGCAAGCACTGCACCACCTCCTGCTTCTTCTGCCTGCCCTTTTCCTTGGCCCTGTCTGTGCTTGATGCAGTCGGCGTCCACACCACTGAAGAACTCGGCAAGCGGTACGTACTTACCAACAACTGCCGCACCTAACATCAATCGTATTTAATCCGAGCGACCGAGTATTCTCTTCCGAATCTCGCGACCGGCCAAGCAAATGCCAGACAGACACGAGCAACGAGCCAACATGGCGGACGAGGTGGACTACGAGAGTGACTCGGCCATGGTCGTTGAGGAGGAGGAGCAGGTCTCGCACCGCGTGGTCAGGCACGAGAGCGACGCGCGCGCGTCTTCGTCTTCCGGCGGCGGCGGCGCGCGGCGCGCGGTCAAAGGCCGCGGGCGCGGCACGGCAGCCATGGACGCGGCGCGGTACCCGGATGACAGTGGCGTGTTCGAGAAGCTGCGCGAGTCGTCGGCGCGCGAGGGTCGGGGCGATGACCGCGCGCTGCGGTCCGTCGAGGGCTGGATCCTCTTCGTTCGCGGCGTGCACGAGGAGGCGCAGGAGGAGGACGTGATGGACGCGTTCGGCGAGGACGCGCCGGTAAAGAACCTGCACATGAACCTGGACCGCCGCTCGGGCTTCGTCAAGGGCTACGCGCTGGTCGAGTTCGCATCCTTTGAGGCCGCGCGCGACGCCAAGGAGCGCATGGACGGCCAGGAGGTGCTTGGCAAGACCATTCACGTCGACTGGGCCTTCCGGAAAGGTGCGAGGCATCGTCGACTGGGGCTTGACCTCGACTGGGATTGACGATTGTTCCTGGTGCTGTATCGAAACGCAGAGCGACATGAAGAGGACCGTCGCGACGGTCGGCGTAACCGCGGGGGCCGCCGGTAGAGGGGGCGACAGCAGTGGAGATGACTCGTTTCAGGCGTAGAATCTTACACAACTGCGGCGGCTCGCATTAGACGACGGGGAGGTGGCGGCAGCACGAGGACCCGACGATCAACGGAGCAAACGTTTCCCTCTTGCGGTGTCTTACCGACTGCCGTCCACAGTCGCCGTTTACTTACATAATTAGTTGTGATTGGTGAGCCTAGCCGATGGTGAAGACGCGCGCGTCGCGCTGCTTCTTGGGCCGGCCGCTCGGCTTCTTGATCTTGTTCTTGTACTCCTCCATATACTGCTTCTCGAGCTGCCGCTTGACGCGCAGCCACTTGGCCACGCCCCGCTGGATGCGGCACACGGCGAAGTACTCGTGCGCCATGAACTCCAGGCGCAGGCGGCTTGGTAGATCCTCCATCGGCGGCGCCACTTTTCCGATCGCGGAAGGATCTGCCGCGACAGTCTGGCGTGAGGAATTAACATGCATACAGTGAGCACAACACGTCGTTGAGAGACGTCACAGTGATTGGCACGAACCTCCTTGACCATCTCGCGCGTCATAGCCAACAGTACGTCGGTGAAGAACACCGTCTCGCCTTCGTACATTGGCAACTGCAGGCCACCTGCGGTTGACAAACTGCCGTTAGACACCGACCAAATTAGCACCAAGAGAGGACACAAGCTTACGTGTGTATCGAAGGAAGCCGATCTTGCTAGTTGAGCTTTCCGTCTTGACGAGCGGGGGCTCCAGCAAGGCGACCAGTGCCCAGACCCGCGCGACGCGGACAAACCCGGTCGCGCGTGGGTCGACGCACGACCATTTGCTCCGGAACTCCTGCAGCAGCTCGGGCTCGAACAGCGGCTCCTCGTCTTCGTGTGAGAGGGAGAAGCCCTCGAGGATAACAGCGATGGTTACATTGAGCATCACATACGTGACGAGCAGCGTGAACGAGCAGAAGAAGAGGAACGCGATCGGGTTGCCACACCCGTTTAGGGGGACGCAGCCTTCGGAGTTATTGAAGCCGCACATGCTGGGGTCGTACGACGGGTTATCGATGCACCCTGCGGGTCGTGCGGCCAGATCGTGCATACACGCGTCCCATGCCTCGCCCGTCGCTGCGCGCATGAGGAACAGGAACGCCGTCCCAAAGCTCTGGAAGTTGGCGTGTGTGTCGATGTTTTTTCCTAACGCCACGGTCGCAAACATCTGCACCCCCATTGTCGAGTAGATGAAGAGCATCAGAAACAGGATCGAGGTGATGTTGCTCAGTCCCGGCAGCGCAATGTAGAGCGTGAGCAGGATGTGGCGGATGCCCTTCGACGCCTTGACCAGACGCAGGACCCGCGTTACTCGAATCACGCGCACGATCATTGCCAGCGAGCGTATGTGCGTTCCTGTGAGCGACTCGACCACAATGCTCACCAGTGTGCCGACAACGACGCCGAAGTCAAACTTGTTCCACTTGTCTTCAAAGTATGCGGACCCGTAAGCTATGAGCTTGAGAGCGGCTTCGGTTGTAAACACGGCTGCAAAGATCTCGTTGATCACCTCCATGACATCGGCCTGCAGGGTGGTCTGTCCGAAGTATTGGGTGCCCATCAGCACCGTGTTGACAATGATGCAGATCATGATCGTCCACTCGAACCGCTGGCGCTGGACGACAAAGAAGACCGCTCGCCGCAGTGGTTGCTTCGAAGGCTTGAGAACACGGATCGGACCGACTCGGGACGCCGCTTTCTGCGCCTCAATCCACTTCCGCTGCTCTGGCGTGAGCATGAAGTCGCCGCCCAGTGCCGCCTTCATGCTGTTGAAATTGTCAATAATCACGCCCACAAACAGGTTCACGACGAAAAAGCTTCCGACCATCATGAATGAGACGAAAAACAGTGCCCAGATCATGTTGTTGTCTCGGATCGGCTGCATGTCAATGGACGTGGCGTCGATCGCCGTGACCATGACGTCCGCCCAGCCTTCGGTCGTGGATATCTCGAAGAACGTGAGCATGGCTGAGCCCACGTTGTTGAAGTTTTGCGGAATCGTCTGACCCCAGTCTGCACCCCAGCACTCGCACACATATCGCGATGTGAGAGTTGAGAGGTTGGGGAACCCTTCGCAACTCTTGCCGACAAACCATTGCCGCTCTGTGTCTGTCAGGTTCGACCAGACTCGCGGTGATGTGAGGAATGCTTGCTGTTCGTCTGAGAGATTGTCAAAGACGTCCCCGCTGCACGAATAGAACAGCCCCTTGAGGTAGTTGACTGCCACGATGCTGAATATCAGGTAGAACAGCCCACACAGAAAGAGCACGTTGAGCACGGCTGGAATAGCTTCGATCAGCGCGTTGACAACGAGTTTGAGCCCCGGACGACGGCTAATCATTCGCAGCGGTCGGAATGTGCGAAAGGTACGCAACGACCGAAGGGACTTGAGCGACGAGCTGTTGCCTGACGACTGCATCACGAGCATAACCAGTGACGTGACGACGATTGCGCTGTCCAGAATGTTCCAACTACTGCGGAGATATGCGCCTTTGTGCATCACAAGTCCAAGAGCGATGATCTTGGCAATCATCTCCAGCGCGAACAAGATGGCAAATATCGTGTCCAGTTGAGTGAGCACTCTGGAGAGATTGGATTCCGGGTTCGCGAGCGGGTTGTCCATTGCGAGTGTGACAGAGGACACTGTAATCATCACCAGTATGATGGAGTCGAAATACGGGTGGGCGATCAAGTTGAACGTCCATTGACGCACACGGCTGTGCTCGTCGAAGAGAAACAGAGAGCGCCCTACTGGCCCCTTTGGTGTACGCGCTGCATCCACTTCCGTGTCCTCGATATCGTTGCCGTGAAGTGCTTCGCTACGACGGTCATCAGGTGGGTCATGGGAAATATGCGCTGATGACGCCGCCATAGTTACTGCGTCCTTATCTGGGTTGTCAATGTCCTCAAGGAGGGTGTTGAGTGTACTCAGTGCCATGAGCATCTTGCTAGTCTTGTTTTTGATCAGGGAGGATGGCATCAACGCTTTCCTGGGATGAATCACAACAGCCGGCTTAGGCGGCGGTGTTCCCACAGAATTTTCATCTACGAGAGAAGCCACAGCGTCCACAAGTGGATATGACGACCCTGGAGATGGCTTCACAATCATCACTGACCCGCTTAGATCAAATGCTGATCCACTACCGTTAGTTGTTGGATTCGCACTTGCTGGCTTCGTCTTCACAAGCGATGATCGGCGCTGAAGCTCTTTGTCGAGGTCTTCCAGATCTACCGTCCGAGCTTCTTCATCGCCTTCGTCAACGTCCGGTAAGTTACGCACGCGAACAGCGTGGTTGCCATCAAACACACTCGCACGTGAATGCTTCATGTCGACCATGCTTGCACGCGAGTGCATGTGCTCGTGGCTGCTTGCCATCGGTGCGACCTTCATGTTGGACATTTTTTGGGCAAGCTTCTTTGTCTCTTCCTCCTTTGCCTTGATCTGCTCCTCATCGTCAGAGCTGAAGTTGTCGAGCAGCAGCGCCAGAAACAGATTCATGAGCACCATGTTGCCAAATATGACCTGGAAGCGTACAGACTGAGATCAACAACCGCCGACACCATTCGAGATCTGTCTGTCGGGGCACGTACCAACGAGATGAAGTAGATGCTCGCACCGAACCCGTTGCCGCGAATGCCGTCGTACATGATGTTGTTCCAGTTCTCTCCCGTGATTATTTGAAAGACCGAGATGGCCGACCACAGCAACGTGTCAAAATTTTGCCGTGGGACCTGACCTCGAGCAAGGACCAGGTAGACGACAGTGAGTATACACGTTTCCCGCAATGAGGTGAACGAACCTGACGCACCGTTCCATGCCAGAAGTCGATCTTGTTGAACGGCGTTGGATATCCTTCATCATCAAAGCGCATGGTGTTGCCAAAGAACTGGAGACAGATCAGCAACCACACCACGAGCAACTCAGTCAGCATGAGCCCCAGTATACACCGAGTGCTCCGAGAGGATGGAGCTGTGCTAGACGGCATACCTGAAGGCCGACGAGCGCGTAGATGTAGATGAAGAGGAACAGCAGCACGGCAAAGTTGGCGATGCTGGCAACAGCTCTTCTGACCATGTCTAGAAGCTCGCGTAGCGTGCGCCAGTCGCGAGCGAGCTTGAACACGCGGAAGAGCCGAAACGACCGCAACGCGGAAACAGCTCCCTTCTTCACAGGGTTGTCGGACATGAATGAAGGTGGCGATGCAGCGGTCTCCAGCACGCTCATGGTCACGATGAAGGCGTCGAACAGGTTGAACCGATCGCGTGCGTACTGACGCGGGCCAAGACCAATCAGCTTCGCAATCATCTCGGCAAGAAACACGCAGGAGAGGCCAAAGTTGACGACCTCGAGATCAGCATCCATCTTCGCAGGCATCGGGTAGTGATCTAGCGCCAGCACTGCCGTGTTTGCAAGGATCGCGGCCATGATCAGTGCCGAGAATACGGGGTGGGAGACGATAGCATACAGCCAGTGAATGCGCGGCTTGAACTTTGCGCGCTCTTCGGCGGCGCGCAGCAGTAACGCTCTTTTCTCCTGTGCGGTTGGTCCACGAGAGCTTTCGTCGAGATTGAACTCTTCCGAAATGACAGCCAGTGTCAAGTTCATGACGAAGAATGAGCCGAACATGATGAGGATGACGAAGAACGCCCCTCCGATGACAGGCTGCGCTGAGTCCATCGTCCTGTACATGATGCTGGTCCACCCCTCTTGCGTGATTGACTGAAAAATCGTGAAGAAGGCTCGTCCGCTGTGGTCGAACGTTGTGTAGCCGTAGTCAAGGTCTATGATATAGAGTGCGTGGTGCATGGCTCGGGTGTGGGTGAACCGCGCGTTGCCAAAGGCGTCGTAGTCCGCCCCACATGTCCGCCCGCTGGAGCATTGGTGGTGACCAGCCTGCCCGGGTAAGGCGCACAGCAGCACGTCATCCTCGTCAACTGGCCAGAAGCAGTTGTGTGGGGTGTGCCATGGCGAGGTCTCCATTGTGAATGATCCGACCGAGTCATCGCTGACAATTTCAACGCCAGGTAGGCACAGGTAGGCATCTGGGTTTGCCAATACTGCCGAAAGATAGTCGTCTGGTACCGGCCAAATTCCATGAGGATGGAGATCGTCAGTTGGAAGTCGGACGGGAGCCTCCGTCAACCGACACCGACGATTCAAGCTCCCTCCAAAGAGCTGGATACCAAGGATGCCGAAGATGGCAAAGACGAAGAGCTGGAGAATGACGACGTTGCCGAGAGCGGGTAGCGCTTGTAGTAACGCTGTGATCAGGCGCCGCATACCTGGAATCACGGATAGAGATCTCAGCGGACGAAGCACACGGATCACTCGGATCGCCGACACGTTGGGCACCGACGGAAGAA
This sequence comes from Phytopythium oedochilum, assembly GCA_023338025.1. Classification (NCBI taxonomy): domain Eukaryota; phylum Oomycota; class Peronosporomycetes; order Pythiales; family Pythiaceae; genus Phytopythium; species Phytopythium oedochilum. Next base: position 11,420 of record JAADXX010000132.1, on the reverse strand, counting down.
TGGCCACCAAACTGGAAAGTGCACAGCGCATTAGTACGATGCATGGTGTGAGGTATACAGCGCTCGTCTTACCTGGATATGACGACGATAAAGTCGAGGATGTTCCACGAGTCGCGCAAGTAGGAGCCTTTTCGACCGGCAAAGCCCATTGCCACGATTTTGATGGCGCACTCGGCCGTGAAAAGCACGGTGAAAGGGACTTCTGATAACTCGACGATGCGGTTAGCGAACGAAGTGGCCGGCATGACAACCCCGTCGCGAAAGGCGACACCCGAGCTTATCGGGTTCAGTTCGTCGTCAACGACTGAGAAGTCCGACATCCCGAGGATGACTGCATTGACTAGAATCGCGACCACAATGATGCGGTCGAAGTATCGGTGCACGACGAGTCGAATCAATCGCCGCCGCAGCCAGTGATCGCGAGGAATGCATGCGAAGAAGGCGTACTCTGCCCCAAATTCCTGTCAGCACAAGCCGTCGCGTCAAGGTATGTCCTACACCCACAATGCAAGTAAGCATCAGCATCACCTGAGCTGCTTACTTACCCGGGGCTTTTCAACATGGGCTCGCCGTCGTTGTGCTACGCGGTCGATAGCATCAACACCGGTGTGAGTGTCGTCTTCATCGTTGTGAGGTGTCGCGGATGCAGTGTATGGCGTGATTTGTCGCGGCGCGGCGGCAGCACCAGGCTCGGCGCTCCTTCCTGGGGCAGTGGCGGCGGGATTGTTGGTCGTTGTCGTCGTCATTGAAGCAGGCTGGCCGGGAAGGACCGATAGAGCATTCTCCTGCTCACAGGAGCGAGTGACCGAGAGAGGAGCGACCGCCGCGCTGCGCCAAACTGAGCTGAGCAACGACGCCAGCGTCGGGCAGCTCGTTCTGGCCGACGACGTTTGCGCGCGGGTAGACGGGCTAGACGCGGCGGGCGGCCTGGGAAGGTCTACCACGGCTGGCCCGGTCGAACGGCTAGCCCGATGGGGAAGACACGCGGCGGAGGCGGCCTCTATCGCGACGACGACGAGCGAGCCCGAGGCTTCGGGAGGTTCGGAAGCCGATGCTGGGGCCAAACCTGCAACTCGCCCTGTGCAAACCTCGGGGGCGATCACCGGGGAGTTTCGCCGCCGTCCAGGAGTCGGCGGCATGCCTATTGTCAGCGCATCGCTAGTGAACAGCGGGTGAGATATTTATACAGGCTGCAGGGCTAAACATAGGAGCGAGGTGCTGACGGAGTCGTGGCTTAGAGAGGCAGGCGATGCTCGTTCTCCAAGTTCGGGCGACCCCGCTCGATCGACTCGACGTCAGGAAGCAGAGCAGAGCAATAGCATGAAGTGCACGAGGCAGCAGACTGCTCGTGTCGTTCGGCCATGCACTTTGGTCGATGCAGAGTGATCGAAGACCATCATTCCACTCCACTTCAACGTGAACGGGTGGACTGCGCCGTTTGGGCCCACGTGCAGACGCTCATCCGTTTCTTGTGTTGGAGTTCCGAGCGTCTGCTAGACACGAATGGTGCGGGGGGCTGGCGCGGTCGTTCGACCGCCTCCACTGCGGCGCGGAGGCTCTTTGCCAACGCGATAGGTGGTGAAGTAGTGCAAGGATGTGTGTGAAGTGCTCGTGTCTGCCTCAAGATCCTCGCTATTTTCTCGCGTTGCGGAAATAAAGCCGCCATCGTCTCTATTCCTGGTGAGTGCGCAGGCACCCGCTCACCGAGCGAGCTTCCTGCCGGTGCTCTGCCTGCTTGACCGCTTGCTCGAAATAGTCCCGCGAATTGGTCGATCCCCACTGACACAGCGGTCGGGACGCATCTGCCTTGGCTCCTGAACTGCGCCTTTGCCGCCCCGGCCAATCTTGATCGCCTGCAGCCATCGGGCACTCCCCTTGCGCGTCCCCGGTTCATGGCCGGCGGTAGAAGCAGGAGGGGGACAGAGAAGGTGTTGCTCATGGGCGGTGTGTGCGGGACGACAGCGCAGCGCGCCGAGGTCAAACGCCTGTATGACTACAGCCTCTTCCTGCAGCTCATGGGCCCCGACAGAGTGGAGACGATCGTGCAGCATGCGCATGTGCGGCGGGTAGAGGGCGGCAACGTGGACGGGAACAACCACCCGGCGACGGGCCGCGTCGGACAGATCGCGCTCGTGTTCGACGGCGCCGTCGAGCTCTTCTACAACGGCAACAAGGTACACGTCGTCCACGCGCGCATGCCGCTGGAGAATGGCCCTCCTGTGAGCATAATCGATCGTCCTCGCGACGCTCGGTATGCACCGGACTTGGCAGACCAAGCCAGTGCAGACAGACACAACAGCAGCTCGCCTGCGTTCGACTCTGTCAAGACGGACGAGGCGCTGCTGTATTGGAAGTCCGACTCGGAGATCGTGTGTCGGTACGCGCTCGAGACGGGAGGGGACGAGTTCATCCTCAAGTCTGTGCTGTGCGACCGCGTCGAGTTGCGCGCGCGCTCGCGGTTCCTAACGCTGGCCAGCAAGTATCTGTTGTCACCGAAAGGCGAGGCTGTGCCGACGCTCAACGCGCTCACCAACACGGACCTCATCGGCACGCTCGCGGGCGTCCCCTTCTTCGCCGGCCTGCCCAACGACAAGCTGGAGATCCTGACCGAGATGTCCGCCATCCGGGTCTACCCGAGCAACTGCGTCATCTTCCGCGAGGACGAGGGCATGAGCACGCAGCTGTTCATCACGCTCGCCGGCGTGCTCGAGGTCACGAGCTCGCGCGCCGCAGCCCCCCTCGCGCGCCTAGAGCCCGGCTCCTTCTTCGGCGAGATGTCGCTGCTCATCAACATCCCGCGCGCCGCCACCGTACGCGCCGTGGAGAACTGCATGCTGCTCAGCGTCGAGAAGAAGTCCTTCCACGCACTGCTCGAGCGCTCGCCGGAGCTGCGAACGAGCGTCAACAAGCTGCTCAAGGAGCGGCTGCTCCTCAAGGCGCTGGCGAGCGGCGTGCTCCCGTACTTTAGCTCCGTGCCGCTCGCTCGTATGGTGAAGCTGAGCCACGGCATGGACATCTACGACCACATCCGCAAGGGCGACTGCGTCCTGGACCAGCAGGAGGACGACCCGCGCTTCTTCTTCCTCGTCTACGGCGCGCTCGAGATCTCGTCCGTGAGCTACCTGAGCCAGGCGCGAGACCGCGGCAACCGCGACAACGCCGTGTTCCTCACGCCGGGCTGCTACTTGGGGCCGTTCACCTTCCAGCGGCTCAACATCCGCAAGGGCAAAGTGTTCGCGCGCACCTCTGCGGTGCTGCTCAGCTGTCCGTTCGAGCGCATCCTCGAGCTCTTCCGCGAGTTCCCAGACGTGGCCGCTGCCGCCAACATCGCCTGGTTCGGCGAGCGGTGCGACCTCGCGAGTGTGCTGCGCCACGCGCTGCTGACCCAGCGCTTCCAGGCGTTTCTCGAAGCCGAGCACAGCGACGAGAACTTCCTCTTTTGCCTCGACGTCGAGCGCTTCCGGACCGCGAGCACGGGCTCGGACGGAGGGCGTCGGCGACTCGCCAAGTACATTTACGAGCGGTATATCCAGCCGAGCGCGCCGAAGGAGATCAACTTGCCCTCCAATGCGCGCGCAGCGATCGTTGCGAGCGTCCACAGCCTCGCCGAGTCGGACGAGCCGAGCGCAGCCCTGTTCGACGCGGCCTCGGACGAGATCATGCGCCTCATGACCAAAGACAGCTTCCCACGGTTCAAGAAGAGCCCCATGTTCCAGAGCGTGCTCGACGCGATGGACCCGCTGGCTGGACGCAAGGGCTCCAAGGTCGTGGACGCGTGCCACGCCTTCCGCGAGTCGCTGCATGACCTGCGGCCCGGGCTGATCGAGAACGTCAAGAGCAGCCAGCTGAACCGCATGATGAGCACGATCCGCAGGTCGCACGCCCGGCACCAGCAGCAGCAGCAGCAGCAGCAGCTTAGCCACATCGGCACGCGCTCCTTGACCGTCTCCAACCTCCGGAAGGCGGTGGACGAGTGACGCCGCGTCTCGTAGTGTTCGTGTGCGTTGTGGCGAGGACATTCGTATAGACACGGCGTGGGAGCTTGCTCGGCTCGAAGAGCCGTCCGAACGCGACCAACTCGCCGTGTTCCCCGACTCTTACACTCTATACCCGGTTGTACGCACGCCTGTCGCATGCGATGGTAAACCGGCGTGCGCCTTAGGCGACCAGCGCCGTGAGGCAGTCGACGACGTTGCCGCCGGCCTCGCGCAGCTTGCGGTCCGCCTGCTGGGGGGTCAGCTCCATCTCGCGCGCGACCAGCTCGACGTCCTCCTTGTTCACCTTGACAGCCGCCAGCTCCTTCTCCCTGGTCACCACGTATGACGACGCACCCCGATCGGTCAGTTTCTACCGTGCATTGGCCCCGTCACGCGTCCCCAGTCTCGACCGAGAGAGTGAGAGAGCCACGCACCGCTTGCGCTCGGCCTCCTTGTCGGCCTCCTCCTGCTTGCGCAACGCCAGGAATGCCTCCTTCATCTTGTTCTCGTCCATCTGCTTCTCCTCGACCACGTCCGTGAGCTTCTCGAGCGCGCTGCTCTCCTCGGCCTTGCTCTTCGCCTTCTCCTGCGTCGCCTCGTCCTCCTCGTCCTCCTGCTCCTCGTCCGAGCCCGCGTCCGGCGCGGAGGCGGACGCCGCCGCCTTGGCCTCCGCCTCCGCCGCCGCCTGTGCCTCGCGCTCGGCCGCCGCCCCGCTCTGCTTGCCCTGCTTCGCCGGACTCATGATGCCGCGCCAGGAATGTATCGTTGGGATCGCTTGGCTGCGCGTGTGTGAACTACGACATGCATTATTTTGCACCAATCGCGTCAAATCGTACAATTCCACGCGTTATGATTGGAGGATAAACAAGTTCGATTGATTGGAGATAACTAGTGTGCACGCAATCTCATTAGTGAAAATAAAGCAAATAATTAAAACTCGCGAGCCAATCACATCTATTTATGTAGATAGCTATCAAAAATCAAATCGATTTGATTTTTGATAGAAAGTAATCTATTTGACTTGATGTTTGTAAAGGCTAAGTAACCTAACTGTATCTATTTTCTCGGCCAATGAAAACGCTTGGAATCGTACGATTCCTCGCATTCTCATTGACCGAGAACGTATCAAATCGTATAATTCCAAGCGTTCTGATTGGAGGATAAATTTATTCGATTGATTGGATAAAACTAGTGTACGCCCAGTATCATTGGTGAAAATCATTCATACCAAAATCAGGTCATTTCAATTACTATCAGACAAAGCTGATTCTTTCACTCGATGTTTGTATACTGTAACCGACGCGCAGGGGAGCCCCACGATCGAGCGATCCAAAATCCACGCCGCCGCCGACGGATCGCGCTCATTCTCCTTGTTGCTCGTCCGTCGCCAAGCGCCAAGCCTCCTCCTCCCCTCCTCCTCCTCCTCCCCCAAGCATGTTCTCGCGCGTGTCCCGCCGTGTCGCCGCCGTCGCCAAGGGCAGCGCCGCCCGTGCCCTGCACACGTCGCAGGCCGCCGTCGCCGGCAAGAAGAGCGTGCCGACCGTCGCGGTCGCCGCATCGGCTGGCGCGCTCGCGCTGGCGCTCGCGGCGTCGAGCCAGCGTGACGCGGCTCAGGCCAAGGCGGCCCCGGCCGTTCCCCACGCGGGCGTGCCCGGCACGCAGCACGAGCGCACGTTCATCGCCATCAAACCGGACGGCGTGCAGCGCGGCCTGATCAGCGAGGTGATCGCGCGCTTCGAGAAGAAGGGCTACAAGCTCGTGGCGCTCAAGCTCATGACGGCGAGCGAGGCGCGCGCCAAGGAGCACTACGCTGACCTGGCGGCGCGCCCGTTCTTCCCGGGCCTCGTCAAGTACTTCACGTCGGGCCCGATCGTGTGCATGGTGTGGGAGGGCACGGACGTGATCCTCACGGGCCGCAAGATCCTCGGCGCGACCAACCCGAACCAGGCCGCCCCGGGCACGCTCCGCGGCGACAACTGCATCTCGACGGGCCGCAACCTCGTCCACGGCTCGGACGGCCCGGACTCGGCCAAGCACGAGATCACCATGTGGTTCAAGCCCGAGGAGATCAGCAACTACCAGCGCGCGCTCGACTCGTGGATCGTCTCGGACAACTAAGCGCCGGCCTCTTCATGGCTCGCCAGCGCTGTTGGTCCCTCCTACTTGTCTGCTGACCGCAACGCCACCCGGCTCGCGATGAGAAGCGAGTTGTCCGCGCGTTGGGAAGCGAAGTGAGCAAGCGAACCTCATCCCACACCAAATACAATAGTCAAAGTGCCTTGACACCACCACCACCACAACTGCTGTTGGACTGCTGTGCCTTTGACTTGCATCTGATGATTCACGCCGCTACTGTAGCTAGTCGGCGTCCGTGAGCAACAGCGGCGCCCCTTCTTCTCGTGGAGACGACGCCTGCGACGACGGGGTCGAGCTCAGTGACTCGGCGTCCGAGACGGTCTCATCGACGGCGGCGGGCTCCATCGTGTTGTACTGGGAGCCTGACAGCACCAGCGCGGCGCGTCGGAAGCCGAAGAACACGGCGGGGCGGAGCTCGGCGTCCACCCGGTCGAACTGCCACCCGAGGTGGCTGTAGCACGTGTTGCAGTGCGTGATGCTCCACGAGTACCCTGGGAACCACGAGTCCTCGGTGCTACGGGACGGATCAATCAGTACGTGGTCTTGGTGGACCTCACGCAGCGTGAGCACCTGGAACACGTGTCCGCCGGGGTTCACGAACGTCCCCGCGGCGCCTTGCGCCGTCATGCTGAAGATCTCGTGGGTCGTCGACAGGAAGCCTCCGCAGCGCGCGCACAGCACGTCTTCCTCGAGCGTCTCCAGGATCGCGAGCTCGCTGCGCAGGAGCCGCGCGACGCTGTCGATCTGGAGCAAGTCCAGTCGCTGCGACGTCGACAGCGGCAGGTTGCCGGCCACCCAGTACGCGAACAGGCTCGGGTCTTGCAGGTCGCTCGGCGTCGTCAGATACTGCGCGTCCACGCGCGCCTGCGCGGTCGCCGACGCGACGGGCAGCTTGCTGAACCAGTTGCAGTGCACGCTCGAGAGCAGCGACATCTGCACTCGCTGAACCAGAACGCGCGTGTCGAACATGTCGTACACCCACCGGCTCCAGTGCGCGCTGCACTCGAGCTCCCTCGCACGCGCCAGTCCGCGGCGACGGCCAGCCGCGCGCTGCTGCTCCCACGCCGTGTCACCTGCTGCTGTCGCCCGGCGACGCTCGCCGCTAGCTGGCAGAGACGTTGCCGACCGGAACGGCAGGCTGGGCGGCTGCGTCTGCGGCAGGATCTCGACCTCGGCGCGCGACGCGAGGTCGCCGCCCAGACTCACGTGGCTGACGCGCCTGAGGCGGAAGCGCTGCCTCGCCGCGCCCGTGACGGCCGCGCACCGGTCCCCGACGCTGAACTTCTCGATGCGCACCGTCGTCCCGTACGCCTCGGCTCCCTGCCGCCAGCAGTCGTGGTCAGCGCCGGCGGGGATGGCGAGGGATCAGGGATCGGAAGTACCTGGCTGGCGGTGAGCACAGCCAGCAGCGCGCCCTCGCTCGACAGCTGCTCGTGGATGGAGTCCAGGCTCGTCTCGGACAGGAACCGCAGCGGCAGCTCGTCCCCCGGGAAGAGAACCTGCCGTGCATCCACCGTTGGTGGTGGTGGGGGGGGGGGTTAGTTAGCCTCCGAGCGCTTGCTCACGGACTCCGATCGCGTGCCTCGCCGCGTACAATGTCCGGCAGGTAGATGAGCGGCAGCACCACGACGTCCCCGTCCGCGAAGTACGCGTGGTGCGGCCGCTGCACGTCCTCCAGCGTGCCCAGGTACGCGTGGCTCGCGCTGGCCGCGCCGGCGGCCGCGCCGGCGGCCGCTGCCATTGCCATTGCGCAGCCTGACAACCGACACTTCCTTTTTGTATGTTGACTTAGGAACCAGCCGCGCACATGGATGGTAAGTCAACGTTGCAGGCAGCACTTTCAGCGGAGTCGAGTCGCCGTCCGACGCCACGTAGGATTGTCGGCAAGCACCGAAAGATACGAGTAGGAAGAGGGCCCAGGCAACAGCTCGTCGTAGTGCAAGCGGTTCCGCCTCGCTGTTCCGGCACGGTGAGTGAGAACGACCGAGTGATCGTCATCGGCGTTTGCCGAGGAGTTTACTTTGTGAAACAAACGACTCGCAGCGGCCGCCGTTTCTGGTACTCCATGGTCTACGCTCGCCAAGATGTACGGCTCTTGGCCGGGAGCTTCCTCGTCTCGTCGCGTTGCTCGTCGGTGCTCTGTAGCAGCGCCACTCGACCACGGCCGTGAAGGTTGGCTGTGCGACTGAGCGGCCGCCATGGTAGTGTGCCACGCTAGGATGACGATCCGACAATTAGCGATCACTGCGGTCACTTCGACGAATGAACGCGGCTAGCTGTCTTCTTCGTCTCTAACGTATCGTTGCTCCACTGGCATCCACTGGCAGCATCGCGCGTCACACGGACGTCGTCGGTGTCTACGGCACGGCGTCCATGGTCATCTCGGCTGAGCGCGCGCTCAAGTCGGACCCGATCCCGATCGGGAATCAGAACAACGGCGGCGGAGAAGGAACTCGGTACAAGTCGCGTGCGGCGTGGCGGCGCATGATCTGGATGACACGCTCAATGACAAAGTCCGGGCGTCACTGACGGCAACGACTACCGCGACGCATTACCAGCAGTATGTAATCCCCTTTTCCCTCGGAAAGCGTGCGGAAACCAGCTGGTGAGCGAGTAACCATGCCAGCTGTTTTCGCGGAGCCATAAAATGATACTTTAGCACAAAATGTCAATAGGAGCACAATTTGACCTAACAAGATAGAACTCATGCTCTTTCAAAAACACACATGTTCATATTTTTATTTCAAATTTGTACTGACTAATGCCACCGAAATGTATTTTTATTTTCTACATGCTATAACTTTATTTGCACGCGCGCGGAAACCAGCTGGTGAGCGAGATACCTTGCCAGCTGTTTTCGCGGAGCGTCGTCATGGCATTTGTTGCAACACGGCCCGGTCTTTCCGCAGCGTCAGCGTCAGAGAGTGTCGAGGACGAGTTGGGGCGGAAAAAAGACCGCGGGTGCCTGCAGATCCCGACGCGACGTCTTGGTGGAGACACTTCCTCTTTACTTCGGTTGGGACCAACCGAGTACCCGGCGGCAGGAGCCCGGCGCCGTCTTCCATCGTCGGCCCTCGCGCCTCCGCCCCACACACACTGCGCGGCCTCGCGTCAGTACTTATCCCGCTCGCCACCTCGATCGATCCATCGCTTCCACCGCCATCCCGCTATTATTGGGCGACGCGCAGGCCATCGGCGCGAGCGATACATTTATACCCCGCCGCGACCTCCATCCGCAGATCCGCGCGCTATTTACTCCGACGGCCGGCGGACGGGAACCCAGTGTGGCGTGGCGAGCTACCTCACTCTGCCAAGAGTACCAACAGCAACGCAGCCACCCTGTCAGCACCTCCAGAGGCGGCGCCATGAGTCCGCGCGTGGCGACGACGACGCAGCGACGCCAGTCGGACGCGCTGGTGGACAAGCAGGACTGGCACTACACGATTGACATGGCCACCCGCCGCACGGTGCTGCTCCACATGTAAGGCAACAACCGTCATTGGATAGACCTTGTAGTATGGAGTGTTCGGACGCTGACGGTGGTGCTGTCGTCCCCCAGTCTGGTGCTGCTCAAGACCAAGTACGGCAAGGTCGACACCAAGATCTCGTACATTGGCCGCCGCGCCGAGCTGGCGCTGTACAGCCAGGCGTTCTCGGCGTGGGAGTACTGGAACCCGCAGACGCTGAGCCGCCGGCTCCACTCGCTCGTCGTCAAGCTGCACCTGAACAACCTCTCGGAGAAGGAGGCGGCCGCGTTCGCCAAGGACCAGCAGGCTCGAAGGCTGACGATCGAGGCTGCTGAGCCCGGGAGTGTCGACAGCGCCACGCTTACGCTTGTGAAGCGGAAGAGTGACGCAGGCGGCCAGGAAGCAGCGCAGACCAAGCGCCGCCGCACTGTCTCGGGCGAGTTGGACGCGGTCATCGCCGCTGTCGTCGGTAACGCCAACGCTCAGACTGCGCTCTTCTTTGACGGCAACGCCGACCTCGTGCGCCAGGTGTGCGCGTTCCTCGACACGAAGGACCTCCTGCGGTGCGCCGCCACGTGCACCGCCGGTACGACGCAGTTCCCGGCGCTCGTCACCAAGGTCGACGTGACAGTCGGCGCGTTCCAGGCGCTGTCCGCGGTCGGGCGATCCAGACTGCTCCGTCGCTTCGCCAACCTGGAGAGCTTCACGCTGAGTGGCCAAGCGGAAGCCAAGCGGTTCGACTTCCAGGACGAGGCGACGATCATCGCGCGCAACGTGCTCGTTCGCAGCGTGCTCGAGTTGCTCGGCGAGGCGCGTCTGCCCAAGCTGCGCGCGCTCGGACTCCACTACTGCTACTCTGAGGGTCTCCAGGACCAGATCACGCGCCAGGTCGCGGACACGTTGGTCGGTCCGGCGAGCCGCTTCCCGCTGCTGCAGGTGCTCTCGCTGGCCGGCAACTGCATCTCAGACGACGGCGCGACGCACCTGTACGACGCGCTGTCGCTGCCCCGGCAGTCGCCGTCCGCGCCGCTGGCCGCGCTCCGGCTGCTCAACCTGGAGCAGAACTTTATCGGCGAGCGGGGCCACGTGCTCATGCGAGAGCTCGTCGACCACTTTGCGCTGCACGGAGCCTCGATGCTCGTCAACCTCGGCGGCAACCTGCTCCCCGTCGCCACCAGCTCGGAGTCGTCGATCTAGATGGCGCCTGGCTGGTCTGTTATCTTGTGTCGTGTGTCGTGACTAGACGATTGATTGTCCCCATTGCTGTGCTTCCCGTGCGAGAGGAAGCGCTTAGTGTCGCCATGAGCGCGTGAACGCGTTTCGACGTAGAGACAGGAGCCCGTTTTCGATGAGAAGAACATGGAGCCGTGTCTTCCTTTGGTCACTCGCCTTGGCTGCATTGTGCGCGCGCATGCGGGGCTGTCTATAAACAGCAAGCAGTCCGCCTGCGCGTTCTGGTCGGAGGCAGCGCTTCATTCGGGAACTAGCCATCTCCATAGCGAAGGCCGGTGGTCGCGTCTTGTGCCGACGCCTGTCGAGCTGCCATGAGCGATGTCCACGCGGTTTCGGACAGCGACGGCGACGGCGACCAAGCGCCAGTCGATCACGCGCCAGTCGATCTAGCTCCGGTCGATCTCACGCGTGCGGTCTTCAAGAGCATCAGGACCAACCAAGCCGGTCGGTCCAAGCGCCGAGAGGCGGCGTTCTTCGTCTGCGGCCAGCTGCGGCGCCTCGCGCTCTTGTGCATCGGCGCCACGGGTCTCTGGCCGCTGCTGCTGCAGCTCGTGCTCGTCCCCGAGAGCGTCTTGGGCGACGGACACGGCGACCGGTACGAGCAGCT